>JAOBAM010000015.1:12646398-12658232 GCA_025212355.1 Notarius kessleri
CCCGCCTTTCACCCGTAGTCAGCTGGGATAGGCTCCAGCTTGCCTGCGACCCTGTAGGACAGGATAAAGCAGCTAAAGATAATGAGATGAGATGAGATGAGACCACTATGTTGTAAATTGAAGTGGTTTTGAGTAAAACATGCAGGTAGTGAAGAAGATTGGAGAAAAGCAGGACATTTTCAAACATATCTCACTGACATTGGATCCTTCCCTTTGGAGAATCTCAGAAGTGTCTGGGTGGTTTTGAAACCTGTCCTCAAAAATATATGTGCATGCTTCTGTTTGTCTGAGACAATCACAAAAACTCACTTAAATTCCTTGTATTTTTTTACGTTTCATGTGCCACCATGAGAACACTTTTTGTGCCCCACCAAGTGTTTCCCAATTCTCCTTTCTTCATCTCCTCTGTCCCTCCATCTTGTGCTCCTTCTCTTCATTTCTGCCAGAACCACAGGGGATCTTGTTTATTTACTCTCTTTTTTGGGAATCAAAGCTGTCGTAATCACAAACTGCCAACTTTACGGCACCCCTGAAACCCCCCATCCCTCCCCTCTGCTCCCCATGGTTTGTGTCTTCCTCTCCCCAGACGCTCGTGACGCATGTAGTGGGGAAGCGGGCGTAGGGATGGAGTGCGTGTGTGTGTGCATATGGAGATGTGTTTGGCGGAGTTGGTGACAGAGAATGAGCAGAGGTCCCGGCGGTGTTGATTTGTACTGCAGCAGGGACCCCCACACCTAATAAGGCCCCAGTCTCAGCACACTGTCTGACATGACACTAATACAGCATATGGAAATGAGACGTGCATATGGCTGCAGCTAGGTGTGATGTGACCCTCGCTACATAAATCTCTGGCATTGCGGCGTGCCACCTTTGAAGGAGGACTGTAAATCAGTCTCAAAAGATATGAGAATATTGCGACATGGAGTATATAATGCACCCTTCTTTCCATGTTTTATGTCTTTTCAGGAGCTTTGTTTTTATTTGCTCTTGCTTTCTCATCAGAAGGAGTATCATGAGACAGAAATAATGTGATTTGAGGTGGCGAGGATGTGATAAGGAGAGGTTGAATATGTCTGAATTAGCTATATGAGCATATCAATCACTCCAAGAGTTGCGGTTATATGAGTGTGAATGTGTTTGTGTCTGTGTTTGAGTAGGGAATGTTAATAATAAAGTTAGGGGTTTAATGGGTGTGAGGGAGTCACTCTGATAGCGGTGTGTGTGAGAGAGAGAGAGTGAGCGAGTGAGAGAGAGACCAGCAGTGATGGCTTAGTTTTGATGACCACTGATTGAAGGCAGACCTTAGGGTCATGTCATCATCCTTGAATGTCGAAGTTTGTCCTCAATAAAATATCATGACTTTGAGTGTCACAATTTGTTTTGAAGGTTCCACAGTCAGGAATAAAAAACACCAATGCGTGCTGTTATGACAAGGTTGTGTGATATGTTACCATCCCAAGGTTGATTATTTTCCTATAACAGCATATGCTTTTCAGGTTTTATTCTTCTTATACCTCAGCAGTTTCTCAACTTTTACGTTATTTTATGAATTAAAGAATCGCATGTTTTACTTTTCATTCATTTATAGTTATGTTTCATGTGGTGGCACAGTAGTGTAGTGGTTAGCACTTTTGCACCACAGCAAGAAGGTTCTGGGTTCGAGCCCAGTGACTGACGGGGGCCTTTCTGTGTGGAGTTTGCATTTTCTCCCTGTGGGTGTGTTCCGGTTTCTGCTACAGTCCAAAGACATGCAGGTTAGGCTAATTATTGGCTCTAAATTGACTGTAGGTGTGAATGTGAGTGTGAATGGTTGTTTGTCTCCATATGTCAGCCCTGTGATGATCTGATGACTTGTCCAGGGTGTACCCACAGTTCCTACATGCCCCAGTACACAATCCTCCTTGGTCTTCTTTTCCTACAAGTTATGACACGGAAAAATCCCCAAAGCTGTAATGCATGAACGGTTCACTTCACACACAATCTGTCGACCTCTGTTTGATCAAAAAACAATAAAGGTTTCCCGAATCAACATTTCAGCAACTTCAACTCAATATTAGTGTCCCCTGCTGCCAATTTTCTGAATCGAGCCAAAATATTCATCTTCTCTGCTGGAGCCATCATGATTGAAAATCACATGGTGCGCTGATTGGCCAAAGTTTGAAATGGTATTCGTGAACCTGACGCGCCGTACTGTTTTACCTATCAATATCCCCCAATCAGTGTGCCCAAATAAACTTGAGAATAATGATTTGAACCCACATAGTGTATCATAAATGTAGACTTTGTGTACGATTTGTTTAATTTCCAACCCTTCCATACTATGACACGGTGTGTTGTGAGCCTTTAGTCCTGTTTTCGTGACTTATTTTGACAGTTCACATTTAAAACATTGGTGCATGGTTTCTTGCCGAAAAATTCAACGTCGCTCACCTTTCAACCAATCAGCGCACAGCCTTGCATCATGTGATTTCCAAGGACTGCAATGGAAATAAGTTTATGCTTTATTGTGCTATCCTTGGCAATGTCTGTTTTATGTAGTTTATGTACATGTACTTTTATTGCCAAATAAAATCAATCAATCAATTCCAAAATGGCCGCACCGGCAGAGTAGACTGGAAGTTTTCTTCTTAGTTGAAAAAAATAAATTGTTTGGATCAATATTATTGACTTGAATAGAATAACATTTTAGGCTGAGTAATCTTTATTGAGTCATGATCAAAATAAGTTTGGTATACTGGCCATGGAGCTAGCAGTTTACGAAATACATGACTTCTAATATGGGAACCCCCAGCTTTGGGATTTTTCTGTGTCATAACTTGTAGGAAAAGAAGACCGAGGAGGATTGTGTATTGGGGCATGTAGTGACTGTGGGTGTACCCCGTCTCTCGCCCATAGTCAGCTGGGATAGGCTCCAGCTTGCCTGCGACCCTGCACAGGATAAGTGGTTATGGATAATGGATGGATGGATGGATGAGACTCATTATGAACTTGAGTGATGTAGCGGAGTTTGAGAAACTGTAAGAGTGACATAGTGCTGATATTTTACCTTTGGTGTTTTTCCCCCAGTGTTTCTCAGGGCATAATGTTCGGGTTCATATTTGATGTCAAAAAAAAGTAAAAATATACCCTTTCCAGTATAAGCCATGCCCACTGAATCCATATTGATATGGATATTTAGAGCAGTAAACAGATACAGTTACAGGCATTGTGTTATATCCCTTTTGCAGATCTCCTTTCCACAACATCAGTTTCTATGGCACTGTGAAATTTGAAACAGGAAATAGCATAAATAAAAGCAATCAAGTTGTCTAATGTTCAGTCCCAGGAGCAAGGACTTTCATACACCTTTGACCTGAAGGAACCCATGACCATCAAGGGTTCCTTGGGGACCTCAACTGTACCTTGGTCGTAAAAACAGTCAAATGTTCCAAATTTTAGATGCGTATTGCCTCAGCTTCCAGAGGAATTCAGGATTCCTCAACTCCAGTCCTGGGTACCTATTGCCCTGTAGAGTTCAAACTTGTGCCTACTGCTGACTACGGTTAATTCCCAAATGTTGACACAAAGTTGGAAGGACACAATCGTATATGATGTCTTTATATGCTGTCGCATTACAGTTTCTCTTCCCTGGAACTAAGCGGTCCAAACCTGTTCCAGCATAACAATGCTTCTGTGCACAAAAGTCCATAAAGACATAAAGACATGGTTTGACAAGACTGGTATACAAGAACTCAAGTCGCCTGCACAGAGCCCTGACCTCAACACCTTTGGGAAGAACTGCATGGCAGGCCTCCTCACCAACCAGACCTCACCACAGACCCCATCCAAAATATTTTGTCAATCCTTCTCAGAAGTGTGGAGGCTGTTACAGCAGCAAAGGTGGAACTAAATCTGGAATGGGTTGTTCAAAAA
Organism: Notarius kessleri; assembly: GCA_025212355.1. Lineage (NCBI taxonomy): Eukaryota > Metazoa > Chordata > Actinopteri > Siluriformes > Ariidae > Notarius > Notarius kessleri. The sequence continues at coordinate 12,650,311 of JAOBAM010000015.1, forward strand.
GCACGATTGTGATGGCAAGGTGTCCACATACTTGTGGCCATGTCACATAATTCAAATTATCAGCTATTTATCAAGCCCCTAATACAGGATTATTCAATTAAACTTAACCATTAATGATTAGTTTATTTGTATAAATAAGAATGTTTGAAGCTCATTCATTACTTAATTACCTCTGCCAACTTTGTTGGAGGAAGTTATGTTTTCACCTCCGTTTGTTTTTTGCTTGCTTTTCCCCACATAACTCAAAAGTAGTGAACAGATTTTGATGAAATTTTGAGGCAAGGTGGGCCACTGGCCAAGGAACAATTGATTAGATTTTGATGCAAATCTCGATATGTATGCAGAGTCATGATTTTTTGTCCGTTTCCAAAGTAACAAAAAGCAGTGAGTGGATTTTAATGAAATTTGGTGTACACTGTACAGCTTTAGTATTATCCTAGGTTGAAGTGCTTTGATTTTGATGTTGTTCCAGATCAGGGTCCAGATTGTGGATCAGGATCATTTTTTCAGATTAGTAAACATCTGGATATTCTAATATGTGGCTTGGCAGAGATATGCACTTTCTCCAAGTGCCCTTCTAATTCATTCATTTATTCATTCAGGAAATGCTAGTGGAGGATCCAGAGGCTATCCCTGCTTGGCCGGGTGTGAGGCTGGTGAAGCCAGTTCCTGAACCTTGCTTTAATAAGTTGGATCAGATGTGTTGCACCGGTCCAACTGTCCAATGACCAGAGCTGAGAAGCCCTGCCCAAAGCAGTAGATTTTAACTGGAACACATTTTCAGTGCACACCACTGCTAGAGAAGATTGTTTGCCAATGACTTATCAGTATGATGGGGAGCAGCTGAAGATTTATTGTGAATAATCATGGATATGATCTGCTGTTTAAGCACAAGGTGTTTCTTTCTCTGCAGACTTCAAGGCCATTCTACGCCTGCCCTACACACACACACACACACACTTGGATGAGCTTTGCAGAAAGAAGAGAAGCAGATGGTTGTTTCATGGGAGACTGCTGAGAAAGGAAGGCTTTATTGGCAGGATGGACACAATGAGTAAAACAAACCCTTCTCTCTCTCTCTCTCTCTCTCTCTCTCTTTTTTGGGGGGCAGGGGTTTGAAGTGCAACAGAAAGACAAAAGTACCTATTTCAGGTATAAGCTAAAGAAGAAAGACAGTGATGAGATGGAAGACATTAGCACTCACACTAATGATGAAGTGAGGGCAGATCGAGTCAATTGGGGGAAAAAGGTGAAATGGAGAAACGGAGTGAGAGACTTGCAGTGAGTGAGAAAGAATGTATTACTGAGAAAAAGAGAAGAAACCAAGTGTATTTGGATACAGGTAGATCGTTCAGATAAATGTCTCAGATGGAATGATCTTGATCTTGAACGATCACAACCAGCACATGAGAACATCTACTTCCTGCTTCTCAAGGCTCAAATGATTCCTACAGTCTGTAGGAACCATTTGAGATTACTTCAGTGGGCAAGTGAGTGAGTGTTCTTGGGCTGTCAAATTCTTTTCAAAACTGCATATAAACTTAAAATATTTAGTATTCGAATGCATCGGTATATTAATGAACCAATAATTGTACACTGCCACACCCAACTCAAACCTTAACAGTAGAACTACATTGTTTGTTCATATTGCATACACCAATTCTGGTTTTATTATTATTATTATTATTATTATTATTATTCCAACTTAATAGCTTTATCATAAACCTAAATGCTTCAGATTGGCTGTGTATTTATTCACACATAAAAAAAATTACTTGTTGCTGATATTTAGCTAGATTTTACATTTCCTAAATGGCATGTGATCCATTTAATTATTAGTAAAATAGTAAGAGCATAAATGGTAAATATAAATACAGTACCAGTTAAAAGTTTGGACACGCCTTCCAATTCAATGTTTTTTCCTTATTTTTTATTAATTATAAGACACTTCATGTCTTAAAGTAATGATGGATGTCATTTCTCTTTATTTAGTTTTGCGGTTTGTGACATAATATGGATTACTACAGTTGTGGAATAGGGCTATTTACTGTATTTTTATTATTCACTATTTACTGTTTGGTCTCAAACACATTAAAACGGCAAAAAATTGCATTAATTACCTTTTGACGAGGCACACCTGTTAATTGAAAAGCATTCCAGGTGACTGCCATAATGCCAATAGTGTGCAAAGCGTCATCAAGGTAAATGCCGGCTACTTTGAAGAATCTAAAATATAAAGGGTCTTCTTTTGGCTGCTCCTGTTAGGGGTCACCAGAGCAGATCATCATGATCCACATATTTGATTTGGCATAGTTTTTACACTGGATGCCCTTTCTGATGCAATCCTCCCCAGTTTATCCAGGCTTTGGACTGGCACTGTCTTGTACAACCCCAGTGGCTGGATATGTTACTTAATCTGCATGTCTTTGAACAGTGGGAAGAAACCGGAGCACCCAGAGGAAACCCACACAGACACGGGGGAGAACATGCAAACTCCACACAGAAAGACCCCTGTCGGCCGTGAGGTGACAGTGTTAACCAAAGCACCACTGTGCCACCTACAATCTAAAATATGAAATATTTTATTTTTGTTTTTAACACTTTTTTTAACCACATAATTCCATATATGTTCCATATGTTATTTCATACTTTTGATGTCTTCAGTATTGTTCTACAATGTAGAAAATAGTCAAAATACAGAAAAACCTAGGAATAAGGGTGCACAAACTTTTGACTGGAACTGTAATGCAAGAAAATGGGCTTAAATCCAAGGTCAGTGTTGAAAGTGAGGGGCCAACAAAACTTTCCTGAGAATATGTGTTATTGAAAAGTAACCAACTAGTAACTCATTCTCTGGACTTGCGTTTTTCATTATGGGAATAACCTGCAAATGTGGAGCTGATCTCAAACCATAATTAGTGATACAAACCCCTCCAGGCTCACACTTCACAAATTGTATGGGGCTCAAATAGTCCCTGGTCTGGAAAAAAGTGTGAAAATGACCATAAGTTTGGCAAAGGAAGTTGTGCTGCCAAAGGTACATTTACGTCTGGTGGTGGCAGCTGCATAGTATGTTAGATGCAGTAGATTAAAATAATGGGTAAAATGTGGTTAAACAGTGGTGGACATAGAGAATATTACATGGCTGCATGAAGATATGAAGTTTATCTTTAAGTGGTGAACATAATATTTTCAACACAAGAAGATAAACTTCATATCTTTGCGCCACTGTATAATGTTCTTTATATTATATGGACACATCCACAAAAAAAGCAAGTTAATCAAAAGAATTTAAATTTTGAACTGGTTTGCCATTTTGACAACACGTGTCAAGTTGTCAGGGTGCAGGCACTTACTGAATGCAGATGTAGGGGAGAGTGGGTGCATTGCAAACTGGAAACCAAATCCAAGACGTAATCCATGTAGCATAATCAGGGGCAGGCTAAGCTCAGTTGATGTGCAAACAAAATAATGGAGACTAAATGAGATCAAGGTCAGGAACAATGGAGCAATAAAGTCAGAGTCACAGGAAACCGTCAACGAGAGGTAAGGCTTGGTAAAGTCAGGTTGGAACACTGAGCGATACGTCACATTACTTCTCATACTTTGTCCGTTTGTTTGTTTAATTCTTATATAGAAGTGTAGGTGATTAGGAAACAGGTGTGTCAGTATTCCGGGGAGGAAGGATGCTATGGCACTTGGGTGTTGTAGTCCAGTGTGGCCATGTTTGGAGGCTGCTCTGAACTTGTGTTTTCTGAGCTATTACTGACAGAACACCCCAAAGGCACTCACTCCGGGAGCGACTTCCTTCCTAGGGCATCCTCTTTTTCTGGGAGCTGGCTTGTTGGGGTGTTGGCTGTGAAATTCCTGAGTTAAGAGAGGATCCAAGATAGCACCCAACTTTGCTCCTCTGGGCCGTACCCGTTCCAATCCACCAGATATTCCAGTCTGCCTTGTCTGCAACAAGAATTGAGGATTTTTCGGACTTGGTAGATGGGATCATCTTTTGGGTTCTGAGGTAGTGGAGGTTTACTGGTGGGTGAGGTGGTGGCTAGTGGACTTTGGACTGCTGGTTTGAGGCATGATACATGGACTGTTGGTGCCATGCGGTAACATGGTGGGAGTTCCAACTTGCAGGAGACTTCATTAATCCAGTTCTATATCTTGAATGGACCTTTGTAGCGGGCTTGCAGTTTGCAGCATGTGCTGGTTTGAAGCAGATCCCTGGTGGATACCCATACACGGTTGCCAGGAGAATATACTGGTGTTTCTCCCCTATGCTTGTCTGCGTATCATTTGTATTTGCTGGCTACGTCCTCCAGGCATTGGTGAATTCCCTCCCAAACCTGTTCACTTCTCTTTAAACATGAGTCAGTGGCTGTGATTTGGGTCAGGGAATTGTCCCACGGGAACAGTGGAGGTTGGTATCCAAGAATGCACTGGAATGGAGTGAGCTGGTTGGCTGAGTGTTTGATGGAGTTCTGGGCATATTCTGCCCAGGGGAGAAACTGGGAGCAGTCCTGTGGATTCTCCAGACAAAATACTCATAGGAAACACCTGATTTAGGTTAGCCCACTCTACTTGCCCATGACTGCGGATGATATCCTGAGGTTAGGCTTACTGAAACCCCAGTTTGTTCATGAAATTGGCCCAGACCAGCAACATGAACTGAGGACCTCTGTCACTCACTATATCCTCTGGAATACCATAGTATCTGAAGACAAAGGAAAAGAGTTGTTCGGTGGGTTCAAGTGCTGTGGGTAGCCCAAGCAGGGTAATGAGTTTCAGTGCCCTGGAAAGTCAATCAATGACCACCATAATAATGATATTGCTCTGTGACTTTGGGAGGTCTGTGATAAAGTCTATAGCTAAGCGTGACCAAGATTGTTATGGTATGGGTAGGGGGCTCTGGGTACTTTTGCTTGAGCGCAAGCTGAACTAGAGGAAACTAATTGGTTGACTTCTGTTAGCATGTTCTCCTATCAATACTTGTTTCGGAGGAGTTGGTAAGTTCTCTGACTGCTTGGGTGTCCGGTTGTGGGAGATGAGTGGGCCCAAGTGATGAGCTGCCCTTGGAAATGTGGTGGTACATACATAAGATCAGGAGGACAGGAGTCTGGTTTGTTGTGTGGCTGTGCCTGAGCTATGGCTTTGTCGATTTCCCAGGTGATAGAATTCATGAAGCAGTCAGGGGGTAATATGGGAGTGGGTCCACTGCCAGAGCTGGTTGTGATATGTAGTCTGGAGAGTGCATGGCCTTGGTGTTCTTGGAACCTGGATGATAAGAAATGGTAAAATGTAATTGGGTAAAAAACAGGGCCCATCGTGCTTGCCGGGGGTTTAGTCGCTTGGCTGTTTTAAGGTATTCTAAATTTTTGTGGTCTGTGAAAATGATAAATGGATGGGCGGCGCCCTCTAACCAATATCTCTTTTCTTCTAGGGCAAGATTCATGGTGAGGAGTTCTTGGTTACCTATATCCTAGTTTTGTCCAGTTTGGGAGAGTTTTGTTGAGAAGAATGCGATGGGGTGCAATTTTGGCCTTTTCCTTAGGCATTGTGACAGAATCCCTCCCACCCCTATTTCAGATGCATCTACTTCCACTATGAAAGGTTGTGTGGGATCAGAGTGTCTGAGGACAGGTATTGTAAGTAAATGCAGCCTTGAGACATTCAAAAGTGTCCCCCACGGTGGGGTTCCACAAGAGGCGTTTGGTTCCCTTCTTCAGCAGTGAAGTGAGATGAACTGCAATGGTGCTAAACCCCCTGATGAATCTCATCTCATCTCATTATCTCTAGCCACTTTATCTACAGGGTACGGTAGAAATTGTTCTACAGGGTATGGTAGAAATTGGCAAATCCAAGGAAGCACTGAAGTTCCTTTATAGTGCTGGGTCTGGACCAGGAGGTAACTGCTGATACCTTGCTAGCATCCATACTTACTCCATTGGCACTGATAATATACCCAAGGAACAAGATTTGGATCACATGGAATTCGCATTTTTCTGCTTTTACATAGAGCTGGTGTTCAAAGAGTCAGGTAAGCACAAGGCTAATGTGTTGGTGATGTGTGGCCTCGTTGGGGGAGTAGATCAAAATATCACCAATATAGGCAATGGCATATTATCCGAACATGTTGTGTAAGACATCATTTATCAGGCACTGGAAGATGCTGGGCATGCAAGAAAGGCCATATGGCATCACACAGTACTCAAAGTGCCCAGACGTGGTGCTAAAGGCTGTCTTCCACTTGTCACCTTCTCAGATATGAACCAGATTGTATGTTCTTCTTAGGTCTAGTTTTGTGAAGATACGGGCCTCCTTAAGTTGTTCTAGTGCTGATGGTACAAGTGGAAGTGGATATGTATACTTGACTGTGATTTAATTCAACCCACTATAGTCAATACAGGGGTGCAAACCCCCTCCCTCCTTTTCTTCTCCATGAAGATGAAGCTGGCGGAGGCTGGAGACATGGATGGGCATATATACCCTTGTTTCAGAGCCTCCTGAACTTATTCTTCCATGGCCCTTTGTTCCGCAATGGACAGTGGATAGATTCTGTTGCATGGAGGGGTCATGCCCGGGAGGAGGTAAATGGCGCAGTCATAGGGACGGTGCTGGTGGAGGTCACTGGCTTTGCCTTTGCTGAACACTTCCTTGAGTGGATATATCAGATATATATCGTCTTTGACTCATTCAATATCATGCTAGCTGAATGGAATATATCTGATATACCACTCAATGCCAGCCAATATTATTTAAATATGTCACGGTTGTAGTTCTCAATGTCCTGGATGTAGCTCGTCTAAAACACTTGTGTCTATGTAATTTTATATATTTACAAGAAATAACGATAACTGGTGAAAAAACAATAGATATAAAATGGTGAAGGAAATGAACTAAAACAAAACAAGTTCCTCCCAGTATTCTCACCAGTCCTGTTTTGTCTTTTGTCTCAGTGTGTTACCTGTTAAACACTGACACAAGAGTACTGCCTGTTTTTTTTTTATCTTATGATGCTTTAAAAAAAAAACACCTCTGTTTACCTCTTCCAACTCTGTTGGAGGTTATGTGTTTGCCTCTGTTTGTTTGTTTGCTTGTCTTTTCCCAATGTAACTAAAAAAATAATGAATGGATTTTGATTACATTTTGAGGAAAGATGAACCATGGGCCAGTGAACAATTGATTAGATTTTGATGCAAATCCAAATATTTGGCTTGGCGGAGATATGCACTCTACTGAGTGCCCTTCTAGTTATGAGATGTTTTATTGCTTTAAGATGTTTTTTTACTCTCTGTTATATTTTTACAATATTATTAGAAGTAACTACAAGCATGTAGTGCTCAAACACTGCAGTGGTACAGTGTTGTGGCAGTGGTAGATCACAAGTTAAGGCTATGGGTTACTGATCAGAAGGTCAGGGTTCAAACCCTAACCCTGCCAAGCTTCCACTGTTGGGCCCTTGAGCAAGGTCTTTAACCTTCTCTGCTCCAAGGGCACTATACAGCACTGTGCAAAAGTCTTAGGCACCCTTTTTTTTTCATACAAACTTTGTTACAGATTTCTCTTTTATGACTTATCCATTATTGAGCCAGTACAAAAATATTTTAGAGTTCCAAACATTCGTTTTCCAGCACAAAATTAAATGTTACAGAAAAAAAAAAATTGTATCTGAGCAGCATATTATATAAGAGCCCACTTTTCAGATTAAAAAAGAAAACATAATGAAGGCTACTGGGTTTTGATGCAAAATTAAGAATCAAGTGTGACAGTCAAAGTGTCCAGAAGAACTGTGGCTAGTTCTGCAAGATGCTCAGTAAAATCTACAGCTCATTTTCTCATAAAACTGCACTCATTGCACCTGAGACTACTTTTTTTTAAAGCAAAGAGTCAACTCATCTCACACCAAATATTGACTTTGCTTC
>JAOBAM010000015.1:13473401-13485122 GCA_025212355.1 Notarius kessleri
ATGAAATTTCAGTCCTCTCTGACCCACGGTGCAAACAGGCAATGCAATAAATAAAAATAGAATAATTGTAAAAACAACAATATAAACACTCTAGATAAGAACTAGACATAGACTAAACACTTATAAACAGACAATGTAAACAGTATACTGTAAACACTGTAGATCTGAAATAGAGCTATATTTCATATCTGGAGTGCCTGCATCGAGTATAATGCTGCACTGGAACATATTGATGGCCAGTTAACCGAGCTAACCGTGAAAGACAGATGCAGAGTGCTGCAGACACGCTGGTTTTATACCCACTCCTGGCTTGCATCACACACAAGTTATGAGTGATTGTAACGTGCTAATCACATGCGTCACACATGCTTCACAAGTGCGGCCCGTACTCGGAGCACAGGAAACTGGTAAAATGCAAGTCACATGCACTCCACACTCACTGAACACACACTGATCATGTGCGTCAGACATATGCTTTCCACGGGCTAACGGCGCAATTTTTCCCACGCCTCGAGGAAGTCAGGCGTGCTACCTGTACTTGACAAGTATTTTGCCCATACTCCTCCCCCAAACTTTCCCCCGGGTTCACCGCAACCCTGTGGCACAGCTGCGAGCTACCAAACCCTGTGACCCGTGCATGTCCAAAACACTTGCGGCAGGTTGTGAGTGAGCCTTTACAGAGAAGCCACCAAACAGGGAGTCCTGTATACTGAGGACCTTACTCTGTCAGAAAACTTAAAGTTACAAATTTACTTCCTTCTAAAAATGCTAAATAAACATCTACTATCAGAAACCTTCCACCTGTCAAAGATTATACTGTACATTTAAATATGTTACATAACAACCCTTTTTTTAAAATTGGCTTTTTATTTGGCTTAGATTACAAAGAGCATCCACCATAATATTAGACTATGTAGCACAACCCTGTGAATTAATTAGAAATGATAAAGTTTAAGAAGGAGTGCATTAATATGAACCTGTGATTTGCCTTGCAGCTTGCACTATTGTCAGCATGGCTATTATAGAAAAGTAATCAACACTTTCTGACCAATTAGATTTGAGAATTCAACTGTGGTACAAGACCAAAAAAAAAAAAAAAAGTACCACAATCCTTGAAGCCATAGATCACAGTACATTGTCACAACAGATAATTATTTTTAAAATACCAGTAAATCTGTAGCACCCCATCTTTAAAAAATAATTTTTTAAACAATGAAAAAGGGCTAGATTTTAATAAGATTTTAGTGCCCAATCTGCTACTTGTTACTGTGAGTCACAATGGAGTCAGTTAATGCTATAAATAAATCAAAACATTCCAATGATACCTACGATATTGTCGTCATCATACCATCACAGTGGCCCAGCCCTATCAACCGAGAATTTCCAAACACTAATATGATAGTGGGGCTACCATGGCCTAAAGGTTAGAGATGCAGCCTTGGGTCCAAAGAGTTGCTGGTTCGATTTCCTGGACTGGCAGGAAAAATCCATGGCTGAAGTGCCCTTGAGCAAGGCACCTAACCTCTATCTGCTGACTGTACATCGTTCTGAATAAGAGTATCTGCTAAACACCTGTCATGTAACGATACAAACAAAACAGGAAACAACTTCTAAATACAGCTGAGGAAAAGACTGCATAACTCTCCAATGGCTTGTTTCATATCACTTTGAGAAACCACAATACTATTATCTTATCAAATCACTGTGAAACAGACAGCCACATGATCAGGATTAGCATCTGACATAATATTGACTTTAGTAATATTAACAGAGCAGACGCCACCATAAAGGACATCTAGTTAGAAGTTATAATGCAGTCCAGCCAACGTTTTCTGTGGTTAAATGTTTTTGTTGTTTTTTTTCCCCCCCCTTTTCCTTCTAGAACACAGGTGTAGCACAAGCCACTTCCCACCTATTAAATGTCAGCTATTAGCATTAAATTCCGGTTACTTTATATCCAAAGATATGACCGAAATTTTAGAACACCATAATCTATACTTTATTATCCACCGAGTCTGAGTAGACCATGTTCTGCACCTCCATTGCTGAGGTGGCCGTGCACCTCCAGTGCCTGTCGTGGCGGTAATCCCTGAACCCGGTGGTGGACACCTGTGGTGAGGGGAGCTATCAAGCTGAATGAGTCCTATTGGGCTTGGTTAGCCTATGGGTCTCCAGAGACAGCTGACGGATACCGACAGGCCAAGCAGAACGCGGCTCTGTCGGTTACTGAAGCAAAAACTCGGGTGTGGGAGGAGTTCAGTGAGGCCATGGAAAGTGACTTTCGGTCAGCCTCAAAGAGATTCTGGCAAATTGTCTGGCGGCTCAGTAAGGGGAAGCAGTGCTCGGTCCCTACTGTTTACAGTGAGGATGGAGTGGTGTTGACATTGTCTGGCAGTGGAAGGAATACTTCGAGGATCTCCTCCATCCTACCTTCATGTTGTCCGAGGAGGACACAGAGTCTGAGGGTGCTCGGGAGGACTTGCCCATCACAGGGGCAAGCTTAAGGTCGGTCCGCATGGTGAAATACCATGACCTCGGCCTTGAATACGGACCTCGGCCCAGAGGGCCTCAGTCAGTACTTTCAAGACCTCGGTCACGGTATTTCATGATACGGACCTCCCAGCTGGTAAATAACACATGTATTTTTGTGTCAGGACAATGATGTGTATGTTGGCATATGACCCTGTTCATGTCATGTTCCATAGACAGGATCAGAAAAACAAATTGTTATATTGAGGAAAAAAACGGATTTCTTCTAATTCTTCAATACAACAGCTACACAATAAATGGTTTTCGTTATATTTTATGTTTCAGTGATTGTCTTAATCTATACCTCATATGATGAAATGAAAACTGAAGCAACTTTGTTAAACTCTGAGGAAAATCTATTGCTCAACTATTCAATTGTTTCATGTGACTAATGAACTGCAAAAGAGCAGTCATTTCTGTGGTATGAACAGCTGTCAGTCAGGATCAGAGTACTGGCACAGAAGGCCACAGTGTGTAACTACTCGTATAATTCCTTGGGTATTTTGATGAATTGTGGCATTTATACTACGATTCTTTAAACGCAAGTCATTTTGAAGTTAAGTAGACCATAAAAGTTAATTTGAGGCACGTTTCAGTTTCAGACAGTGTAATGAGAGATTTATTTATGCCATACCTCTCCACATCATTTTACTGTACTCCATTATTTGATCATCACATAATCCAGAAGTCACTACATGATCAGCTGTACTGATTGACTCCTCAGATTTGCTGAACAGAGTTTAACCCGAGTTGAGTGGGCACAGTTCATGTCCCTTTGCATTTCTTGTTCCACTGAAATTTGCATTTCTTGTTCTACTGTTCCCACCACCTTGTGGTGTGCAGTTACGTGTCCTTTTCATGCTGAGCCTTGACCATTTCTCCAGTGTTGCTCAAAGAATTGTGAAGTTCCTGCTTAGATCCATTGCTATTGTTGAGACAGTAAGTGTGGAGAGGTGTGGCCTGCACTGAAGCTATTCAGAAGCAGAATGTCATTACTTAACTATCTTTAGTCACGTGTGTGGTCTTGTATGCCCTGCCTAAATGTAAAGTAAATCCAAATACATCACGTGTAGTTAAACTACTGCTGTTTAACTACACACTGCTAAAACTAAAACATCTGTGTTGAGAGAGTTTCCCCAACAGATTTGGCAACATGCTGCATCCTGTCCTGAAGTATTTGTTTTTCTGCAAGACATACACTTTTCCAGATAGGACCAAAAATGCTCAGTAATTATTTTACATTATGTATTATATCAAGTTTTTTTTATTCATTTTAGTTTCAATTTGAACTTGAGTACAGTTTTTATAATTTCATAAATATTTCTTGTCTTTTTTCCATATACTGGACAGTATGTTAGTTTCAGTTCCACCAATGTTAGTCCTAGGGAAGGTTATATAAGAAAAAATGAACTAATTTGTGTCTGCTATTTAGGAATATACAGTATGACTGCACAATATATGTTGCATAAGAATCAAAACATGTTCAATACATGTCTGTAATCCTGCCAGGATTAACTAAAATAAATCTGCTAGCATGTTACCCAAATGCTGGCAATTGGTGTCAAGAGCTGTTACCTTTCAGAGATGTTCCAGTTTGACACACAAATCTCACACATCTGGTCATTTTTTAAAAATCTGTGACACTCTGTGCAGCAAAACCTCTTCAAATTCAGTGTTATGATCCTTTTGAAACCCATCTCAAACTTTTTCTTCATCTATGTGTCATATGTGCAACTTTTCAGTAGAATATGCCTGATGTTTTCTTTCCTTCATGGACACCCGTAAGATGGCAGAGACCTGGTCTGGTCCATTACAACAGAATAATCATATGAAAATGGAATGGATTGGTCAAAATAATTTAAATTATTCTATCCACATTCACTGGATAGCAATCATGCACTCTGATTGGCTACTCTACTACTAGGATATCAGCTCACATACTGTGAGAAGAGAAAAACAAAATGGCGTCACGCATCAAGTCAGATAGATTACTTTGCTATCAAGTATTTAAAAGAAACAGAAATAGCTAAAATAATATTCCCCCCCCAATAGCGCCTGTTCCACACTCCAGCCCAGTCGGTGGCGCCAAACCGCCAAAAACCCTAAAGAAGAAGAAGAAAATGGCGGCGCGCGTTACTGAACCAACCAAGGACGAAATAAAAGCTCTGCTCAAAAACAAAACCCCAAAAAAATACACAAAAAAACCCCCAAAATGTGGAATGAAAGTATTTGATGGTAAGAACGCATCTTATTTTTCAAGAATTATTATTATTATTATAGCATTTTTCACAAATTGCTACTGTCATTTCACTGGTTTGTTTACATTCTAAGCGGAAATTATTTTGTTGGACGTTTTGTATAAAGTTTTTATTTATCGAATTTGCAAAAAATAAAAATGCTCCATTTCTCAGAATCCAGTGAATGTAGATGGAATAACAGTTATTCCACTCAATGGGCGGCACGGTGGTGTAATGGTTAGCACGGTCGCCTCACAGCAAGAAGGTTCCGGGTTCGAAACCAGTGGCTGGCGAGGGCCTTTCTGTGTGGAGTTTGCATGGTCTCTGCGTGGGTTTCCTCCAAAGACATGCAGTTAAGTTAACATAGGACGGCCTTGAGCAAGGTACCGAACCCCTGACTGCTTCCCGGGCGCTCTGGTGTGGCTGCCCACTGCTTCAGATGGGTTAAATGCAGAGGACGAATCTCACTGTGTTTGAAGTGTGCGTGTGACAAATAAAGGCTTCTTCTTCTTCAATCTTGTCAGCTACATGCCTCATCAGCTCAAATACGACTCGATTTCATGGAATAACTTAAATATATTTAAAAAAATAAAAGTTTATTATTAGCCTTAGATTATGTTGAGCATCTGCTACACAAGTCTTTGTGAATGAGTTGTTACGATAGAAATGATACCATATTAGAAATGGTGCATGAATATAAACTGAACTACTGTGAGAGCTGCTGCTAGAAAATGAATCAATACCTTTTAACCAATCAGAGTTAGAAATTCAGCATCACTGTTGTATAACACCTTGAACTAACTAATCTTATACTTTATTCTCTCCCCCGTATCTCTGTATAAGCTCATTTTTACAACAGCATCCCATCATAACCTATAATCTTAATATTAAAATCAGCCTTAGACGAATTAATTTTTTAAATCAGACCTTTTTATTTCATAAATAAACACAGAACAAGCGTGATACAGCGATAAATATCTGTTTACACACTGTAGGAATCTGTATTACAAAATACAGCGGAATTGATAAATGCACTTGATTCATAGGGGCAGAGGTTTCTTCGTAACGGTCCCTGATTTGTGTTTATCTGAAATCACATGTGCACTGGGTTTCTGATGTGCTGTAGTCATGTTTGCAATCTCAGATAAAGCCTCGCCAAGAACCAGGTCATTTCATCCCTATGTCAGATTTATAGCTCCTCTGTTGCATAATTATATTGGAAATATCGACTAAACAAAACAAACAAAAAAAATACTAATGTGTAAAACCCATTTATTCATTAAGTAGTTTGTAATTTCCTTTTCTTTTTTTATGCATTCTAAATCTTGTACCTTTTTTTTTTTTTAAATATTTATTTCCATGAACGTAGTTTATGATCATGCCACAGGCTCGTGTCACGTCCCGTCATAGGCAGCAAGAGGTACAAGGCAGGCTGACATCATAACACAAGACCAGGAATGTTGCATTTCTCTACCTAACTCAAGGACATTTCTGCTTCCAGTTATTGCTAAGGTTAACAAACTCAGGGGACGTTCCTACTTCAAACTGATCTGGACAGAAACATCAGCAAGGAATGTCCGTTTGTGTGTGCCATTTCACAGAGCATGCAAGTGTGAAAACTGATGTAACAAACTGTTATAAAACTTCACAGGCCCATTTATGTTAGCCATTTGTATTTATATGAGTCTGTAAAGATAAGTGTAGAATTTGACATGTACATACGTGTATATATACATTTATATTCGAGCCCTTATCAGCATTTCACTCAGACCCTGCGGTCTAAGCAGCAGCAACAATGTTAGAATTAGGATGTAAAAATAAAATGGACAAGTAATGCATGGATTTCAAAATGACTAAACGTTCACACACCTGTCGATTGTCTTGTCAGGTCAGGAGGAGAGTCCACAACATTAAGCAAACACCAAAGCTCAGAGAAAGAAAAAAAAAGAAAGAAAATCTCATATTGTAATAAACTAACAGTTATCCATGAGATATTATTCTATCCACATTCACTGGATATGAGCAATCGCGTGCTCCGATCGGCTACTCTACTACGAGGATATCAGCTCATATACCATAAGTAGAGAAAAACAAAATGGCGGAACATGTTGCTGAACCAACCGAGAATGAAATAAAAACTACTCGAAAACCACAAAAAAAAGGAATAAAATATATTTGATGGTAAGAACATGTATTTTTTTTTATTTTTCAAGAATCATCATCCTCATTGCATTTTTCACAAATTGCTCCGGTCATTTCGTCAGTTTGTTTACATTCTAAGCGGAAATTATTTTGTCAGACGTTTTGTGTAAAGCTTTTCTTTATCGAATTTGCAAAACAAAACACGATCCGTTTCTCAAAATCCAGTGAATGTGGATAGAATAAAACAGTTATTCCACTCAATCTCATCATACATGGCTTATAGATAACTCGGTGCTACGCACCTCATCAGCCCATGTACGACTCGATTTCGTAGAATAACTCTTAAATAGCTAAAAGTTTTCAGGGGTGGACAAATCAGTAACCCAGGCACCTGCGATAAGCAAATTTTGGCTATGCGATATTTGCATTTATTCAAAGTTGCATGGTAGGTTCCTCAACTAGGAAAAGAAAAACCCCCAAAACCATTTCCTTATGAATTATGCAAAACATTTTATTTAATATCCATGTTTATGTAAACATGACACCTTCTTGTGACATTACTCACCTCATTACTGTAACTATAATCAAGCTAATTGTTAGGATTTCCACTACCTGCAGCACTACATACATCTCCTGATGAGAACGACGTGGCTGTTACATACAGCCCAGAGCAAAGCTGTTGTATACAAAACACAGACGTTAGCCAGACAATATTTTTACTTGTGACGTGAGGACGGAAGCAGATGTTCACCAGTGAATTTCCCGAGGCGAAAATGTGACTTTAGTTGCATTTAATCTAAACCTTAAAATGTAGTCGTGTTTAAGTTACCTTTAAGATACGACCAGCCCTTAAGATTAGTAGTAAATTTCAGGACCTTTATTGAACTTTTTAAATTCGTTAAATATACTAGTAACTTTAAGACCCTTTATTTGTATTCTTAAACGTCGTCGTGAATTTAAATGTTAAATTGTGTAACTAACAAAGTGACATCTTAAATGTTCTTTTTCACAGCATTTCGTCGTCTTTAAGAATTCATATCGTATAACTTAAGTAAATACACTGAAATTTAGCATTTCATAAACTTTTAGGATCCTTTAAGAAGATCTTAAAGCTGTTAATTCGTTTAGCATTTCTGTGCTCCATTTATACATTGCTACAGTATATAAAGGAAAAACATCATATAATTACTTGTTCCGCTTTATTTATTTATTTATGCACTTTAACAGGAAACGGGTTATTAGCATACATTACGTTAGCCTCGTCAGATTTCTGGGCAACCAAAATATAGACTTGATCAGTGGACTGCTAATGAATTCAGGATTTGTCCATCCCTGTGCATGTAGAAATAAATATACGGCGCTTAAACTTTCATCTCCGCTGCATAAACATTTTAAAGGTACGCCATGTCATACTTGTGTTATATTTATTTTTCAAAAACTTTGTCATTCATTAGCGGCTTGCTGCTGGTCATATGGCTTTCAAGGTCATCAGAAGACAGAAAGGCATTGCCATCTTAACAAAAAAAAACAAAAAAACGCTGTAATGTAATTGTTGATGCTGGGAATTAGTGACATTTAAAGACTGCAAATGGTTTAAAAAAAAAAAAAAAGTCATCAAATCAGAGCACTTGTACATGAATCTTTTCCCTGAACACCGAGACTGTGCCTAATCTCACACGGTTTCATGTGTTTCCACAGGAAAAGAACAGCCTCCGAGTTGTTTGTGCTGTGGGAATACAGTCTCCGAGGACTAATTGACCCAGGAGATCTGTGAGGAAGGAGAAACACCGGGCTCGGAGCACTAAGCTCATTAAGATAAAACCCAGGGCTAGTTTAAACAGCTCGGATTAATTCAGGGAACATTCTGGAGGCGGTTGTATCTTAAAAGAAGAAAAAAAAAAAACCCAACCCAGTTTACAAGTCTTCTGTCATGGCTGCACAACTTCTAACAGGCGTCAGTTTTGATAAGGTTAGTCAATCCTTCATTCTGGTCTGGAGAGCAGAGTGGATACTGTGGAAGGCTTGTGCAGACATTTCATAAACAAAATGATATTCACCCTGCGTTCATATTAGCAAATGACAAGTCGCTCGTATCGCTGGTGGTTAGTCTGCCGAGTGTGTGTGAAGTCACGTTACTGTTGTTTGTGGGTGTGTACTATCCAGCGTTCTGCTAAACAGCAGCCCACACACGGCTTCATTTCATACGAGAAGATTAGTGAGCAAACTGGACTAGTTTTATATAAAATACTGTACATTACGTAGACACGAGCGTTTTACTGAGAAATACGCCACTTGTATTTTTCACATGAACTACAGCCGGGATATCGAGTGACATTTTTCCAATATCCTCACTCGTAAGGAATTCAATATATTGTTCTGATAAATTTGGGCCCTTTTTGTTTGTGAATGTGTCCGTGTAATAAAACAAACAACCAAAAACAAAACCCCACACACTAGCTTCAAGATATGAAGTTTATGTTGAAAAACTCGCATTTTTCAGACAAAAACACATCACGTTTATTTCCTGATATTTCACCCTATTGAAGTCACTCCCAGTGTTTTCCCGCTGACGAGACGCGTGCTGTCAAAATGGCGAAGCAGCTCGAAATTAAAATTCTTTTGATTCACTTACTTTTTTTTTTGTGCGTGTCGATGCGTCCATATAATATAAAGAACATTACACAGTGACGCAAAGATATGAACTGCGTAATATCCTCTATACATTAATCACACACACACACACACCTGTGCAAAAGTCTTCAGCCCCCTATTCCCCCCCATGCAAACTGTTATATTTTATGACTTTTATATTAACAAGTCAAAACATTACAAAAACATTTTAAAGTCCAAACGTTTGTATTTTTTCCAGCACAAAATTAAATGTTACAGTTTGTATCTGAGCAGCATATTCCATAAGAGAGCACTTTTCAGATTAAATAAAGAAAACATAATGAAGGCTGCTGGGTTTTGGTGCAAAATGAAGAAGCGAGTGCGACAGTCAAAGTGTCCAGAAGAACCATGGCTGGTTCTGTAAGATGCTCAGTAAAACCTACAGCTCATTTCCTTATAAAACTGCACTCACTGTACCGGAGACTTTTTTTTTTAAAGCAAAGAGTCGTCTCACACCAACTATTGACTTTGTTTCATTTATTATGGCTTATTGCTGTTTATAGTATTTTTTTAAATGTTGAAACAGTTTATTTCATTATTTTTAAGCCATCTTTGGTCTATAGCATTTCTTTACATGTACCTAAGACTTTTGCACAGAACTGTACATCTGGCTATGACTCCAAGAAAGACACTGGAGAATGAATGAACATCTTAATGACTGAGTACAACACACCCAAGTCAATCCTCAACCTACTGTCATTTAATCACAAGGTTGACTTAAATATTACAGGTGAAATATACAGTATTACTGTGACACATATTACATGCATCCTGGGTGATCCTATTGTAAATAAACAGCACTAAGTCCAGGTGTGAACGAGGTCTAAAGATGAATTGTTGTGAAGATCTGATCACTCAAACCACATCTGGAGATGGTTTGGGATGCATATAAGGGTATTTCAAGAAGTTCTCGGCCTGACCCAGAAACAAGGAGCATAGCTCCTATCTTAGGGCATAACTGTATACTATAAAGCCTTATATCACTGTCCTCAAATGAAAAACTCAAATGAAAGAGGCAATCAAAGAAAAAAGGAGACGAACGCTTCGAGCTGGCGTGCTGTTGCTCCAGGACAATGTGCCCATCCACACGGCACAGGTGGCAGTGGCAGAAGCAGCCTGGCACTGCCTGACTTCTAACCGTTCCCCAAACTGAAATTCCACTTGCGTGGTCGCCATTTTCAGAGTTATGATAAAATTATCCATGCTGTTGAGGAGGATCTGGAGGCTCAAGATGTGACCTCTTCTGTGAAGGGACAGCGAAGCTTGAGCATCAGTGGATCAAGTGCATTGGAGTTAAAGGAGACTACATAGAAAAATAATACAGGGACAATCTTTCTCCTGTGACGTTTTCTAGGTGAGGCCAAGAACTTTTTGATGGCCGTCTGAATGCAAAAGCGTCTCGATGCATCTCGGAGAGCAACGAAGGACTGCATCATTTCCCGAGCTGGGAAATACGTAATCATTGTGAGATTGCTTAGAAATCATGCTGAATGGTACAGTTCTTCACTGATAGGCTAATGAACAAGGTCCAAAATCATCAGGATGGGATATGCCTCAGATACAGGACTGACGGTGGTCTGTTCAACTTCAGGCGCCTGCAGGCCATCGCCAAGGTCAAGGAGACTGGCATCTGAGACTTTCTGTTTGCTGATGACTGTGCCCTCAACACCTGTACAGAACAGAAGATGCAGCACAAAATGGACTTGTTTTTCACAAGCCTGCGACAACTTCGGTCTTACCATCAGCACCCAAAAGACTGAGTTAATGTACCAGCCCACGCCTGGAAGGCCCTACCAAGAACCACATATTACAGTGACTGGGCAGTACATTAAGGCAGTCAACAAATTCGTTTACTTGGACAGCACCCTTTCCTGAGCAGTGAACATACTGTAGATGGTGAGGTGAACAACAGGATTGCAAAGGCCAGCGCCGCTTTCAGGAGACTTCGTGAAAATGTCTGGGAACGGAGAGGGCTCAGCCTTCCCACTAAGCTGAAGGTCTGCCATTCTGTGATACCTACCACCCTACTTTATGCCTGTGAGAGCTGGACTGTCTACAGCAGACATGCAAAGCAGCTCAATCACTTCCACTTGACCTGCCTCTGCAAACTCTTTCATATCAAGTGGCAGGACAAAATCCCAGA
>JAOBAM010000015.1:14798639-14810063 GCA_025212355.1 Notarius kessleri
CGTAGTCAGCTGGGATAGGCTCCAGCTTGCCTGCGACCCTGTAGAAGGATAAAGCGGCTAGAGATAATGAGATGAGAATGAGATGTAGCAAAATTGAAAAGTCTGTTTTTTTTACTCACATGTAAATAAAAGCACTGTTATAAATTATATTCAAGAAAGTAATTGTAATGACATGTTTGGACAATGAGGAACTGGAGCCAGGGGCAACAATTCAAGGTGCACTTTATTTTAACTTTCACTTTTCAGAGAATACTACGGAAACACGTTGGGGAACACAGCTGTTACTGGCTATCTGGAAGACACACAGAGACACACATTAATAGGAATCCAGTAATTAGACGTAGGTGTAGCTCATCACATGTTGTCTGCTGGTTCAACCTGACTCCTTGTCATTCACAGCCAACGCTCAACCACACCCTCGCTGCCACATACTCCTACCGCCCAACTCAGGCCGGGGAGCTGTTCGGCCTGCAGCTGACTACCCCCGCAGTGGGAGAGATAACCTGCCACCACCATCTGCACCCTGGGCCTGTGGACCATCTCGAACTTGAAGGGCTGAAGGGATACAAACAAGTGATTTGCACATTGGCATCCTTCATGTGGTGGAGCCACTGGAGCGGGGCATGGTCAGAACAGAGGCTGAAAGGGCATCCTAGAGCAGGTAGTCCCGGAGAGTGAGGACCGCCCACTTGATGGCCAAACACTCCTCTATGGTGCTGTACTTTGACTCTCACATCGAGAGCTTGCAGCTGATGTACAGCAACAGGCGCTCCTCCCCTCCACCACCTGGGACAAAACTGCCCCCAGCCCTCTGTCCAATGCATCGAACTGTAAAACAAAAGGGAGAGAAAAAAGTCAGGTGAATGCAACAGCAGGTCCCTGCACAAAACTACTTTAATTTGAGCAAAAGCCCATTCGCACGGCTCCATCCACTGGACCAGATCTGGTGCCCCCTTTTTAGTGAGGTCAGTGGTGACATCTGAAAAATTAGGCACGAACCACCTATAATAGCCAGCCAGCCCCAGCAACAACTTCACCCCCTTTTTGGTCTTGGGCAGGCCACAATTGCTGCTATCTTATCAATTTGGGGACACACCTGCTCATGACCCGAGTGGAAGCCCAGATACCATACTTCCACCTGCCCAGTTACACACTTCTTCAGGTTTGCAGTGAGCCCAGCGCACCTCAGCGACCTCAGGACAACCCTTAGATGTTGTAAATGCTGCTGCCAATCATTACTATAAATAATAATGTCATATAAATAGGCAGCCTCATACATGTTGTAGGGATGGAGGATTCGGTCCATGAGACGCTGAAACGTCACCGGGGCCCCAAACAACCCAAATGGAAGGGTGACGAATTGGTGTAAACCAAATGGAATGGAAAAGGCAGGGTTTTTTTTCCACAGGATAATGGAGTCAAGGGAATCTGCCAGAATCCCTTTGTCAAATCCAGTGTTGAATAAAAGCGAGCCATGCCTAACTGGTCGAGCAGTTCATCAATGCAAGGCATTGGATGTGTGTTAAATTTAGACACTGCATTGACCTTTTTGTAGTCCCCACAGAACCAGGCCATCCCATCAGTCATGGGAACTAAGACCATCGGGCTGCTCCAGTCGCTGTACGACTCCTCAATTACTCTCATGTCAAGTATCGCCTTGTGTTCATCCCGAACCACATTTTTCTTGTGCCCAGGGAGCTGATACAGGTGGCTGTGCACCACCACACCTGGAGGAGTCTCAGTGTAGTGCTCTATGAGGTCAGTGTGACCAGAAAGAGGTGAGAACACATCACAGAATTCCTCCTGCTACCTGACAACACCTGTGCTCTCTGGGACAGTGAGAGGTGATCTCCACAGGGGACCAGGATGAATTGGGCAGCACCTTTTGGACTTGCCTCTGGTCCCAGCTCTGCCCTCTCTGAAACTACCATCGCCAGAGCCACAGGAACCGCCTCCCTGCACGGTTTCAGGAGATTGAAATGGTAAATTTGACATGCATCATCCCAGTCTGTGTGCCTGACCTCATAGTCGACTTCCTCAATTCACCTTGCCACTTGGCGAATAATTTTGACCTTGACATTGGCAGTAAAATGAGTACTTTAAAAAAAAAACTTTTATATCTCCTGGTGCAAATTTTGTTAGCCGTGTCCCTGTTTAATTGTAGCAAATTCTCCTGGGTGATATGACTCAGTGCATGGAGTTTTGCTCTCCGGTCAAGAACGTATTGAATTTCATTTTTGCTTTCAGAAGGTCCTTCCTCCCAATTTTCTTTTATGATGTCTAAGATGCCACAGGGCTTGCGCCCATACAGCAATTCAAATGAGGAAAGCCTGGGGGAGGCTTGTGGTACCTCACATACTGCAAACAACAGAGGGTCTAGCCATTTATCTTAGTTTCTAACATTCTGAACAAACTTACGAATCATGTTTTTAAGCATTTGATTAAAACGTTTGACCAGCCCGTCCATTTTCAGATGGTAAACACTGGTATGAATCAATTTGATACCCAATAATTCGTACAGTTCAGGCAGTGTACATGACATAAAAGTAGTGCCTTGATCAGTCAGGATTTCTTTCAGAATCCTGACTTGGGAGATAATACAAAAGAGTGTCTCTGCAACATTACATGCAGAGATATTGTAAAGAGGCACTGCTTCCAGGTATTGCGTTGCATAATCCACTATGACTAATGCATGCAGATTGACCTAATGGCCTGACAAGATCCATGCCAATTCTTTCAAAGGGGATCTCAATGAACGGTAATGGGCGCAATGGTGCTTTTGACATGGCTGCTGGATTTACCAGCTGGCATTCACGACAAGCTGCACACCACCTGCGGACATCGGCATGAATCCCTGGCCAATAGAAATGAACCATGAGACGATTTAGTGCTTTGGCCTGACTGAGATGCCCAGCCATGGGATTATGATGAGCTGCATGGAATAAAAGTTATGGCTATGGTTTTTTTGGGAGCCTATGGCTCTTTGGGACCAACAGCTGTCATCTCCACCTTAGTCTGAGTGTCCTGCATCACTGCATATTTTTGTATCCTTAATAATACAAAAATATGGAAAGGAAAGCACAACATTAGGCTGGAGGCTCTGACCATCAATTGCTTTCACTTGGTAAAAGCATGATCAAGCATGTTTCAGAGACTCAACATGCATCTGTTCCAGCAGGAAATCCCCAGAGAGGGAGGAGGGGTGGGGCCCTCCTCACTTTCTGTGTCGTCATGACACAGAACTGATGCGGATGGCCCTGGGATCACCTCCCCAGCCAACATTGCCGTGGGATTCCCCCGTGACATGCAAATGCAGGACCCATCCACTACTAACTGTTTTATTAATGTTTTAAACCTAGGCCAATCTGTCCCCAGGATAAGTGGATGGGTGAGGCTTGGGCTAACCGTTGCCTCCACACTATGCTTTTCTCCCAGGAAATGAATAGTGATGGGCATTCGTGGATATTTGTGTGCATCCCCATGTACACACCTCACCTCCACCAATCATGCATTTCCCAGTGCCCTGCATTGAATCAGGCTTTGATGCACGGAGGTCTGATTACAACCAGAATCCACCAAAGCCCGATGTGTACTCCCTTGAATACTCACAGAGACTCAGTGCATTCCTGCTCAATCGGGGGAAGCTCGCAGTGCATTAGGAATGCGAATCAGAATCCCCACCCCTTTGCAGAAGTGCTGATACCGGGAAATCCCAGCCTTCCTGCTGTGCCAGCAGACCTGCCTGGGCTTTCTCCTGATTTCTGTGGGCATGGATGGGTTTACCTGTGGATTGAGAGAGGGGTTTAGCTGCAGCACAGACATGGAAGGAGAAAAAGGTGAGGAGACACGAGGATAGACATGAGTGCAGAGAAGGGGTATCAGGGGAATTGGCCCCTGTCTCCATGGGGCTGGAGCAGGGGAGGGGCAAGGAGAGAGAAGGGAAGAGAAGCTGCAAGAGCACCTGCTCCTGATGGAAACACCATCAGGTGGTCCTCTGCCAGCCAGACCGCCTCCTCCAGCAACGCCACACAGTGACACGTTGAGGTCTCACTCGGCAGTTGGATGACGAATTGCTCCAGTGTCACATGATTGATGTCCTCCATGTCGCACTCGCCTGCCAGGGACCACCATCAGCAGGCATCTCGGAGCTGCTGTGTTAATGCAAATGAGGGCCAACTTTCTTTGGTGGCCAATGTTCTTTCACTGCTGACCTGTTGCAGTATAACCCACTTTAGGTCTGGGTACTCCAGCATGCTGGTGGCTGGGTGCTGCCAAGCCATGAGCTGTGCTTCCCCTGACAGGAATGGCAATAGGTGTTGGCAGTTGGCCACAAGCTCGCCTCCACAATGTGCTCAAACAGCTCGAAGAAGGATTCTGGGTCATCATGTGGGCCCCATCTTGACCAGCTGAACAGGAACACTGGCCATGCAGGAGCGACCACTTGAGTACCTGCTGACAGGACCAAGCTCCGCACCACCTGCCAGTCCTTCACCTGGGCCTTGCACAGGGTCTGGAAGCACTGCCCCTGTTTGATGGACAGTGCAAGAAGCTCTTGGTGCTGGCATTGGAGGTCAACAATGAGGGTCTGGAGGAGCTCCCCTGACTGGTTTGGACTCCATAGCGGCATTTGTTCCTCAAGTCCCGGGTTTCGGCACTAGTGTAATGACTTTTTATGTTTGGACAACGAGGAACTGGAGACAGGTGCGACAGTTCAAGGTGCGCTTTATTTTAACTTTCACTTTTCAGTAAATACTACGGAAAACACACACACACACACACATACATTGGGGAACGCAGCTCTTTCTTTCTCGTTACTGGCTATTTGGAAGACACACACAGATGCAAGTTAATAGACAGCCAGGAATTAGACATAGGCATAACTCATCACATGTTACCTGCTGGTTCAACCTGACTCCTTATCGTTCACAGCTGACACTTGACCACACCCTCGCTGCCATAGTAATATTACAGTGAACCGTGTACTCAAGAAGTGAGAGTACATGTATGGTACCAGTCAAAAGTTTGGACACACCTAATTCAATTATTTTTATTTATTTTTATTAATTAAAAGACGCTTCATGTCTTAAAATAATGATGGATGATGTTTCTCTTTACTTAGTTGAATGGTTCTTGACATAATACAGATTACTACAGTTGTGGAATAGGGCTATTTACTGTATTTGTATTTTTACTATTTACTGTTTTATAATGCCAATAGTGTGTAGAGCGTCATCAAGGTAAACGGTGGCTACTTTGAAGAATCTAAAATATCCAACTTTTTTAAGCACTTTACCAAATAAATAGAGGTAAATAGTACATAATACTTCGTTATAATTTTAACAGCTTAACATTTTTTAATCCCTGTATCCTGTCATGGTGATATGCCATCTTGTC
Source organism: Notarius kessleri (assembly GCA_025212355.1). NCBI lineage: Eukaryota > Metazoa > Chordata > Actinopteri > Siluriformes > Ariidae > Notarius > Notarius kessleri. The sequence continues at coordinate 14,804,034 of JAOBAM010000015.1, forward strand.
CCTCTGTCTTCAGAATAATCCCATAACCCTGGTGGATGAAAACACAAAACTATTTGCATTTTCTTTTGCTGCAAGACATTTGAATAAAAGCTTACCTAATATCTTTGACTCCATTTACACTTGGTCATTTCATGCATCTTGAGTGCTATGTACTTGCCAACCCTGAAAAGGAGCAAGGAATAGTTGATGACCCTTTGTTCAGACACAAAAAAATATCTCTAATAAATATAGTTTATTGATATTAACATGTCTATTGTTTGCGGTCAAACATGCATTATTTTAGATGAATGAACTAAAAATGTTCTGATTTTCCTGACAGAAAATGAGAATCGAGCAAGAAAATCCGATCAAGACGAGACGAGAGCACCAGCCAAAACGTTACTAATGCTGAGATGGGGGGGAAGTGGGCGGGGCTTCCATGGGGCGTCAGATAACATTGGAGTGTTTGATAAAACCTGCACAACTGTCAATCATTCCAGATTCACATGATGATCTTTCTGATTCTATTCAGGAGGAAGAGGAAGCGCGTGAAGCTGAAGAGGAGCCTGTTAAAGAGGAAATGGCTGAGCAGGAGATCCCAAACTGAATTACCTCACTACCACTCTGTCCACACTGTCAGTGCAGACACCTTCAGTTCCTGTTTGAATTTGTTTTGTATGTCAGATTTTATGTGAGAACTTGAAGGTAATTGCACTGACATTGTTTTTCAACCATTTACTAGTTAGAATCTGTGAACTTACGCGAGTCATGAACTGACATGAAAGGAATTTTTTCCTACACTAAACAACCATGGCCCAAGCTGAATGTGAACATCTTGTGTGATATATTATCATACTATACTAATGTCATGTTAACAATATCTTTTCTTTGTGTACAGAGAGAAATTTACTATTGTTAAATATTCTTTTATTCTCAAGTTTCATGTTTGCATTTGTTTTGTATGATTTTTTTTGTATCCATCTTCATGTACGTGCTCTAGAGTGAGCACCTACACTATGAGAGTGATTAATAACACTCAGATAACAGAGCAAACACTATTTTTACATTTGTACAGTATATGAAATGCTGGGTGTCCTACGCACATGGCCTCATATTTTGCAGGTAGTCATAAATTTATAAATTCTTGCTTTCATCTGATTGTGTTGCAGATTTACACTTTGCCTGCCACAAGAGTTTACACAAGAGTCTGTATTTAGGTACTTTGTAAATGTGTAATTCTTAATAAACAATAATAAACAAGAATAAACTGTCATATTTAATGCTAAACCAGCCTTCTGATCCAGGGGTTTCCAAGATCCAGCCCAACTACTTAAAAAAAAAAAAATCAGACACTGGAAAATAAAATTAATTTTTTTTCTTTTTCTCAGTTGTTGCATTACGTTACATGGCATTTAGCAGATACTCTTATCCGGAGCGATGTACAACAAATGCAAAAGTCAGGTACAAGAAGTGCTGAACTTCTCAACAAGAAAGTTCTAGTGCCAAGTGACAGAATAATACTTGGTGTAATATTCTGGTGAAGTACCACCACTCAGCAAACAGCCAAGGAAGCAAACCTTGTCATACAAATGAACTGACAGAGGGGGGGAAAAAAAAAACAACCCAGGCCAAACAGTACATAGCCTGGGTTGGTCTAGACCAATATGCAGTTGCACAGTGGGCAGGGAAGCAGGATAAAGGTGCAGCCTGAAGAGGTAAGTCTTCAGTCTGCACTTGACAGTGGTCAGGGAGTCAGCAGTTCTAACCTCAGTGGCAAGGACAGATAGCAGTCTTGAGCGGGCTGGGCAGGAGCAGAGAAGAGGAGAGGAGGGGGCAGGCGACCAATAGTGATAGAGCATAGGGATCTGGCTAGCTAGGAATGGGTCAGGCTCTGGAGATGTGCTGGCCCTCACCCCTTGACAGCCTGGTAAGCTAGCACCAATGTCTTAAATTTGATACAAGCTGTGATAGGAGGCCAGTGCAGGTTGGCAAGCAGAGGGGTGACATGGGAAGAACAAGGGAGGTTGCAGACCAGGTAAGCTGTAGCGTTCTGGATGAGCTGCAGGGGTCTGATGGCAGATTTTGGAAGGCCAGCAGAGAGTGAGTTGCAGGAGAGGATCAGTGCTTGGACCAGGAGGTGAGTAGAGTAGGTGGTGAGAAAAGAGCGGATCCTTCAGATGTTGTAGAAGAGAAATCTAGATGTCTGGGTCACTGCAGCGATGTTCACTGAGGATGAGAATCTGTCATCAAACATGACCCCTAAGTTCTTCGTAATGGGTGACGGTGACCTAGAGATGTCCCCCAGGGAGATGACAATGTCCAGGGGTGGAGAGGATGGAGTGAGAATGTAGATCACCTCTGTCTTGCTTGGGTTGAGATTCAGGTGATGGTTGTCAATCCAGCTCTGGATATCACTCAGGCAAGCAGAGATGCGAGCAGAGACCTGTGTGTCAGAAGGAGGAAAAGAGAGAAACAGTTGGGTGTCATCAGCATAGCAGTGACCATAAGCAGAGATGATATGGCTGAGAGACTGGGTGTACAGGGAGAAGAGAAACGGACCAAGGACTGAACCTTGAGAGACACCAGTGGTAAGTGGGCATGGTGCTGATACAGCACTAGACCAGGTAATCTGGAAGGAGTGACTTGAACGGAGAGGTAGGACCTGATCTGCTGAAGGTCTTGACGAATGACATAGTTCCAACAGGTGCATGGTCAGCCATGAAGGTGTTGCCTTTCCCACTGCTGGTTGATCAAACTCGTAAATGGCTCTTGTGGGGTGGTTGTCTGTGCAGCACGTATCTGAGTCAACGAACATGGCGCTGTGCAATGGTGCGAAGGATATTTGGTTGGCTAGTCCTCTGGCAGAGCACCTCATTGGAGACACAGTCGTACCAACACACCCCCTCAATGGTCCTGAGAGGTTGCCAAGGTCTTGCTGAGAGGCTAAGGCTCAGCACCAAAAAGCAGCACAGACAAAACCACAGTTTTGTAGATCCATAGCTTGTTGCGTTGGGAGATGTCATGTCATCTCCAGAGTGGTCTCCAAAGGTTTCTCATGATACCTGCCACCAGTCCACAACGCCTGTTGATCTCAATAAGGAGGTCACCATTGTCATCATTACATGATGAACTTTACATGATCAGTGCCAATGACAATGGGTCAGGACCATCACCTATATGCATCAATTTGGTCTTGGACCAGCTGATATGTAGCCCAAGCCTGGATGCCTCCTCATCGGAAGCATGAAGTGCTCCATTCAATTCTGCCAATAAGCAGCAGAACAACATTGTGTCATTGGCATAATCCAAGTCCATCAGGCAGTACAGCTGGACACCTGGGAAGCGGTCACAGACTGCAGTCATCATGTGGTCTATGATGCAATTGAACAGGTCAGGGGCAGCCACACAGCCCTGGCGAACTCCAGCAGCAATTGGGAACCAATTGGAATCCTGACCATTGAGCCAAATGTAGCTCTCAACACCATTGTAGAGCATCATGAAGAGTGTGATCAGCTTCGATGGATGTGGAGAATATTCCACATGGTAGGTTGGTCAACGGTGTCAAAGGCGACCTTAAGGTCAATAAAGGTGATAAAAAGATGATGATCCTTGCAGAACTCACAGAACTTCTCAATGAGGAGTCATAAAGCAGAGATGTGGTCAGTAGTTGATCAGTTGGGCATGAATCCTGCCTCTTGAGGGCGGTGTCTGCATCTGCTGGCAGGGAGGGCATAATCAAGGAGGATTCGGGTGAAGGGTTTGGCTGGTATGGAAAATAAAGTGATTCCTCAATGGTTGTCGCATACAAAATGGTTGTCCTTCCTCTTCCAAGACAGGAGGATAACACCATGCCACCAGTCATCCAGCAGCTCCCCCGTCACCCACACATAGTTGATGATGGCAAATCAGTCAGGCATGATTATGCAGTCCCTGCCCTCCTTGAGGAATTCAGTGGTGATACTGCAGATGCCCAGGGCCTTACTTGTGGAGGGCCTTCACAACCTCGTGTCTGCGGACAAGGTCGGTGTGGCAGTCATGATTGCAATCAGTAGTGGACACTGCAGCAGCGAGAAGGTCTGTGTTGGTGGTGGGGGAAGTCACTGGAAGTGCTCCCGAAAGTGCTCGACCCACCAGGCAAGGCGGATAGCGTCACGAAGGAGGCAGTCTCTGATTGTTGCAGCGGGAGGCATCTTCCAGCCTTGTGCCCTCAATGTCCCAGTATCTCTCACAGTCGAACTTTATGGCAATGTTCCAGGCCACATTCAGTCGACAATACTCAGGCATATCACCGCGAAGATGGGCAGCACAACATTTTTCAATGAAGAGGGTGTTGTTGGAGATCCAGGACTGCCGATGGTCATGGTGGTCACCTCACTGACTGATGAAGGTTAACCAGTTAGTAATATCCTCGGCAGCCAACGCATTGTATCGGTTGGAAATGGAGCAGTTGTACTGAGTATGAATGATTGGGTCTTGAAGCCTGGATGAGTTGGCTCGAGGTTGGTGCCTACTGACAGGGTTGGCCTTCAGGTGCAGTCTCAGATGGGCAACAAGGAAGCAGTGATCGGTGTTGCCAAGCTGAGCACCGCAATAAACTTGACAGTTGGTGATGCTGGATCACCAACGGCAACTGATCAGAATGTGGCCCAGAGCTTGTCACATCACACCATTGTTGCTATACCAAGTCCAGTGGTATATATGCTTCCTTGGGAACCATGAGGCTATGACACACATGTTTGTGTCAGCACAGAGCTGGAGGAGGCAAAGCCCATTGTCATTGGTGGCGGGGTCTACGAAGGCGGTACCAGCGGCGGAGGAGTAGTTCCGAGCATCAGAGCTAAGGGTGGCATTGATGTCACTGAGGAGAATAGAGATGTCATGTGGAGGAACACGCTTGAGGATGGAGTGAAGTTGATCGTAAAAAGTGTCCTCCTGATCATCTGTAACATTGATTGGAGCATGGGCAACAGTGATGATCTTTCCATGGTGGTGGAGAAAGCGAGCGGTGAGCAGGCAGGTGTTCACAGGCTCCCAGCTAGTCAGGGAGCAGCATGCAGTCCTGGGTAGGGCCAGTGCTACTCCACCATGTCCTCTCCCATCGAGTGGTCCACTCCAGAGGAAGACGTGGTCACCAGCTGAACACTCTCCACTATCAGTCCAGCAAAGATGTAGATGCAGAGCTCATGGGATAGAAGGGTGGCTGCACCAATATGGAGAAGGCTGAGGATGTTCCAAGTTGTGATGCAGATGGTGTGTCATAGATCCATGAATCATAGTCCATTGTTGAGAGCCAAGGGTCGATTCCATTGAAGATCAGTCCGGTTATCTCTAGTAGGTATCGTAACGGAAAGGGTTCATCTGACCAGGGTGTTAACCCAATGCAGATTAGCCAGGTGGTGGGCAGGTTTGTAGTACTCGAGTCCAGGACTCGGACTCAAGTTTGACTATTAACTAAAATGGGGCAGTCAAGCAGTAACGTTAGTCCAACACAGTAGCAGAGACGGTTTCCCTAATTTTCAGGACTCATGGCTTGACTTGGACTTGAGCATTGATGACTTGGACTCGTACATTAACTGCATTCAGACTCACAAACTGGAGACGAGGACTCTGATTTTTTTCTTTATTTTTTGTAACACGGCATAATAATTTGGTACAAGATATTTATATCTACTGTACATTAATTTTTGTACTAATTTTGTGCAAGACTATCACACCTGCGTGCCTTGGTGCACGCATCAGATCAACGGGCGTGCTGAGGATAGCATGCGTGCCAAGCGGACTCCCTTGCGCACACCGTAAACGACTTGAACCCGCACAGCGCGCCTATATAAAGACTGTGAGAACACACTGACTTTGCAAAGTATTGAGTTGCATTACTGATACATTACCGAGCCTTAGTTCCTTCCTTGTTTGCTTTCCTGTTTCTTGCCTTTGATTCTACGGAGTCTACGATAGCCTGTTTGTGCCTCACTCAACCTATTGCCTGTTTCACCGTTTTACAATTTTGCCTGCCATTCTGGATTGTTTACCTGTCTTCACTTGTATTAATAA
>JAOBAM010000015.1:15913541-15925497 GCA_025212355.1 Notarius kessleri
CTTGCTATAGCAGTGACAAAATAGCTATCAAAAATGCATTCCTATATTTAATAAAATGAGAAATAGAATTTTGATAATTAAAAAAAATTGCCTTCAGTTCTTCTTTAATTATGCCTTTTAAGCTGTGCAAGCTACCCATGCCATGTGCATTAATGCACCCCCATAACATCACAGCTGCTGGATTTTGAATTGTGTGCTGATAACAAGCTGGATGGTCCCTCTGCTCCTTAGCTTGGAGGATTCGGAGTCCATGATTTACAAAAAGAATTTCAAATTTTAATTCAACAGACCACAGGATAGTTTCCCCACTTCATCTCATGACTGTGAGTGTGAATGGTTGTTTGTCTCTATGTGTTGTCCCTGTAATGACCTGGCAACTTGTTCAGGGTGTACCCTGCCTTTTGCCCATAGTCAGCTGGGATAAGCTCCAGTTTGCCTGCGACCCTGTACAGGATAAGCGGCTATAAATAATGGATGGATGTACTGATAATGTGATCCCCAAATTCTTTGTAATTTTACATTGAGGAATGATATTATTTAATTGTTGCATTATTTGCCCATGCAGTCTTTCACAGACTGGTGAACCACACCCCATCTTTACTTTTGATACCCCTTTTTCAACCAACAGGACACTGCACAATGGGAGTAAACAAGAGTAGCAAGAAGTTGGTGCACTTTGATTATCTGCAAGCTTTTGTTCTGTTATTGCACAAATTTGTTTTTGGTCCATTTTTTTCTGAAGATGTATCCTTTGCTGTCGCATTCTCCTTTGCTGTGCTCTGCTTCCTCTCCAAACTAATGACACGCCCACTGTTGTCATCACGGTTCATGCTGGAAAAAACAGCTATATTTTGGTTCAGCTGGGAACCAACTTTTCAGGTTCTGAATCAATTTAATTCAAAATAAACTTTTTTTTCAAAATACAATAAGATTTCTCAGTTTCAACATTTGATATGCTTTACTATTTTCAATGAAATATATAATGAAATTATATGATTCTAATAATGATTCTAAAAATGTCAACTGTGCTTTAACTGATACATGGTGACTGTGTATGCATATTTATCCTAATGAGACTGATTATGCAGTGCTGTCACATGATGATATATTGTTAATAATTGTCTCACTAATCCATAAATACCCATAGAAGCTTTCAAAGCACTTAAAAGTCACCACATGAATGTGTATGAATGGTGCTACACAGTGAACAGAGAGAGCATGCTTCATGTTATTACCCTTAACTGGGGGTCTGAATAAATCATTTAAAGCAGGTGCTCTACAGTGCCCTCCATGATTATCGGTATGATTTGCAAAGTAAAACCCTTTTTACTAAAGGGTTAGAAAAAAAATTACACCTTTTGGTGAAGTAGCTTCATCTCACACTGAAAAAAATTAGAAACATTCAACCTTTAATTGAAATAAATTTATACAAAGGAAAACAAATCCCTCCTCAAGAAATAATTATTTTCAACAAAAACACATGTGCCACTATTATTGACATCCCTATATTTAATATTTTGTACAACCTCCCTTTGCTAATAAAACAGCACAGAGTATTCTCCTATGACATTGTATAAGGTTGGAGAATACAGAGCAGGGCATCTGAGTCCATTCCTCTGTGCAAAATCTATCCAAATCATCCAGAGTCCTAGGCCATCTCTTGTGCACTCTCCTCTTCAGCTCACCCCACAGGTTTTCAATGGGGTTCAGGTCACAGGCCTGAGATGGCCATGGCAGAAGCTTGATTCTGTGGTCAGTTAAGCATTTTTGTGTTTATTTGGACATATGCTTCAGATCATTGTCCTGTTGGAAGATCCAATGATAACACAATTTTGGTTTCCTGGCAGAGAAAGCCAGAGTTTGATTTAAAATGTTCTGGTATTTCATGGAGTCCATGATGCCATATTAAGGTTTCCAGGGTCTTTGGAGCAAAAATAGCCCCAAAACATCACACAACTTCTACCATGTTTTACAGTTGGGATAGAGTTATTTTCATTATAGCCATGCTTCTTTTTATGCAAAACCCACCTTGAGTTTTTATTGCCAAAAAGCTCCATTTTTGTTACATCAGACCATGGAACACAGTTCCAGTCAAAGTTGTAGCAGCATTTCACAAATTTCAGATGCTTACTTTTGTAGTCAACAGAAAAGGCTTTTTTTTTTCTGGCATACCTTCCAAATAATCTGTTGGCATGGAGATGGCATCTGATGGTGGTTTTGGAGATTTTAAAAAGATTTTACTTTTTTTTTGTGATTCACCAACAGTGATCCTTGGGGATTTTTTTCTTCTCTTCCCACCCTCCTCACTGTATGTGGGGGCAAAATAAACTTGGGTCCTCTTCCAGGCAAGTTTGTAACAATTCTTTTATTATTGCCCTAACAGTAAAAATGGACATTTTCAGGTGAGGAGTTTTTTTTTAAATGACCTTTCCTTGACTTATGAAGGTCAACACACTTTTCCCTCATTTGGTTTGTGTTCTCTTATCTCTGATGTGTCAGGGATGGGTTGGGGACGAATGTCATTGCAGAAGTAGTTTTATTTAGAAAAAAGACACAGGTAAACAATTCAAAATGGCAAGCAGGAATCATAAATGTGAAAACAAGTGAATGATCGGGCAAGGCACAAAGTATCACAGGCAAGGACAAAAGCACAAACAGGAAACAGGAACAGGAATCAGGAAACCGGAAAATAAGCACAGGAAAATAAGGCTTGGTAATGTGTGCAATTGTAACGCAACGCTTCTTTGAATAGGCACACCAATGCATCTTGATCCTGTGACAGGTGTGCCTTGCTAACGGTGTGCATGCAAGAGTCTGCTTGGCGCATGCTCAGTCTGGAGTGTGCCCGAGAGTTCTTCTGATGCATACGCCAAAGCGCACAGGTTTGACAGAACCCCCTCCCAAAGAGTTCCATCTGAGAGCATAACTCCATCCTTCCTGGCCCTGGGGATGAAGGCCTGATGCTGGATGCCATGCCATCAGCGTGTTGCTCTGAGCTGACATGGCACCGGATACTTGGCTCAGGTGGGGGCTTTGGCTCAGGCTCAGGACAGGACTTGGACTCTGGACTGGGAGGTGGCTTGGGCTCAGGACAGGACTTGGACCTTGGGCTGGATGTGGGCTTGAGCTCTGAACATGACTTGGACTCTGGGCTGGAAGTAAACTCAACCCCTTGACATGCCTTGAACTCTGGACTGGATACGGGCTCGAGCTCCAGATTTGACTTGGACTCTGGACTGGACTCAGGCATGGGCTCGAGCTCTGTCTGTGCATCATTCTGGTCCAGGTCAGGAACCACCAGTGAGACAACGATGTCTTCATGGTCGGGCGATGGTGGAGCAATGACGTCTTCAGAGCCAGGTGGCGGCAGTAGGATGACGACGTCTTCATAGCCGGGCAGTGGTGGAAGGACGGTGACATCTTCATAGCCAGCTGAGGCAGAAGCTGCCTCATCGTCCTATGGCACTGGTTCTGGCACTGGCTCTTGCGCTGGAGCTGGCACTGGTTCCAACTCTGGAGCTGATATTGACTTGGGTGTTGGCTCTGAGTCTGGCACTGGTTCTGGCACAGACTCTTGTATTGGCATTGACTCTTGTGCTGGTCCTAGCTCTGGCTTGGTCGCTGGCTCTGGCTCTAGCTCTGGTTTCAACTCAGGCTCTTGCTCTAGCAGTGGCTCTGGCTTGGGCATTGGCTCTTGCTTTGGCTCTGGTTCTAGCAGTAGCTCTGGCTTATACTCTGGTTCAGGTGCTGGCTCTGGCTCTTGCACTGGCTCTAGCTCTGGTTGTGGTTTAGGCACTGGCTCAGGGAATGACTGTGGAATGGGCTGTGAGATTGGCTCTGGAACGACAACTTCTGGAGGGAGCTCTGGAACAACAGCCTCCTCTGCTGCCACTGCATTGACCTCAGATATGATAGCCCCCTCCCAAAAAATTTCATGGTGGTGCTCCTTCTCTAATGATTCATAAATGTACCAGAGCGTGACCTGAAAATCATGTGAGCTCTGAAGGCATGGGTGTTCTACTCTTATGAGGTACTTGACCCATCGGTGTGCTTGTCCAGTAAGCCAGGAGATCATGCAGCTTACCCAGACAGGTTCTGGAGGCCTAGGCTCTTCTAGCTCAGCATCAAAGAAGGCACACTGCAGGCTGAATCCACAGGGGTGATATAATCCATCATATGGTGCTGGGGTGTCTATTCCAGTACACTGACGAAAAACAAGAAGGCTAGGGGCTGAGGTATGGAAACCCAGAAGTTGTATGGAATGGCATACTGGAAAACTTCTGCTACATCTGTGGTTTGGTGAAGTATTCTGTCAGGGAATGGGTAGGAGACAGATATAAGTGCAGAACAGGTTTTATTAAGAAAGGTAAACACAGAAAAGTAAGGCTTGGTAATGTGTACAATCGTAACGCAATACTTTGCACTGAGTGTGTGTTAACAGTCTTTAAATAGGCACACCTATGCATCTTGATCCTGTGCAGGTGCGCCTTGTTAACGGTGCATGTGCGAGAGTCAGCTCGTCACGCGCGTAGTCCGGAGCACGCCCGAGAGTCCTTCTGGTGCACGTGCCAAAGCATGCAGGTCTGACATGATGGATGACAAAGGGAATTTGGTCATCTGCGTCACCTCATGTTTGTACCCCAGTTAATCAGGAAGACATGGATTACATCTTGAAAGTTCCTACACACTCCATGTATGTGGATGTACAGTGTCTTCCAAAAGTATTCATCCCCCTTGGTGTTTGTCCTGTTTTGTTGCATTACAAGCTGGAATTAAAATGGAGTTTTGGGGGGTTAGCACCATTTGATTTACACAACATGCCTACCACTTTAAAGGTGAAAATAGTTTTTTTTAATTGTGACACAAACAATAATTAAGATGAAAAAATTGAAATCTGGATTGTGCATAGGTATTCACCCCTTTTCGTATCCATCCATCCACCCACCCATTTTCTTCCGCTTTTCCGAGGTCAGGTCGCAAAGACAGTAGGCTAACCAGGGTATTCCAGGCATCCCTCTCTCCAGCAATACTTTCCAGTTCCTCCTGGGGAATCCCAAGGCACTCCCAGGCCAAATTAAATATATAATCTCTCCAACATATTCTGGGTCTACCCCGAGGTCTCCTCCCAGTTGGACATGCCCTGAAAACCTCCAAAGGAAGGTGCCCAGGAGGCATCCTAATCAGATGCTGAAGCACCTCAGCTGACTCCTTTCAACATGAAGGAACAGCGGCTCAACTCCGAGATCCCTCCAGATGTCTGAGCTCCTCACCCTATCTCTAAGGGTGAGCCTTAGATTTACACAGCCCTAATCCTAGGTATGACTTTAAACTGCAACTGGTGGTGAGTCTCAGGTCCAGGAGGACTTGAGTATTGGGGAAAGTGGGGTTACCCCTTCATCACCATTGCTCCCAGGTCTGCTCTGACCCAGAGTGGTAGCACCTGCCTGGGTTCCAGCTATGGGTTAAATAGTACATCGCTAATAAGGCGCTGACAGCAGGGTGCTTTTCGGTGCAATGTGGCAGATGAACCCAACAGGGTCACTAGATGGCATGCGAAAGAGCCACTCAAATGGCTAATGGATGGCATCACTCGGCATGTCAGTTGTCACTGTGGGGCAACTTCCGTACCCGTCAGGTCTGTGGCACTTTTGTGCACCACTTGGCATCAGATCTGGAGGTCCAGAGAGACAACACAATGGGGGCACAATGTTGTTTACCTTACTTTACAGTGCAAGAATAGTATGCGAGAGCTCACAAGGCCAGACGTTTCCATGGCGGCTCGGCTGGGCCGTTGGTGCCACTGCTGTGGGTGACTGTCGCTCTGGTGCAGACTTCGCAGCCCATCTGCATTTCTGTGCATCCTAATGAAGCAGTCATCGCTAGCGATGGACAGCTGATGACGAATGTAATGAACAATATGGCAAGAATACATCATGGTCGTGTTGTAGTACTTGAGATTGGTCTTGGTCTCAAGACCAATCTCAAGTACTACCACAAGTACGGGGGTTTCACTTAAATTATGTATTGTCTGATTTGTTTTTTACATCATTACTGTGATTGGATGTAAAACTTCCTGCCTCGCATGCAACCAGTAACATGACTCATTTGTTAATTTGAAATTTTTCTTCCTGTTAACAGCCATCGTCCCTCCCCGCACCCCTTCTCACACACTGATCAGGTCCTGGTCTTGACTTGATCTCAACCCCTCAAAGTCTTGGTCATGACGTGGTCTCGGTTTAGGTGGTCTTGACTACAGCACTGCATTACGGAACTCTTCTTTTTTTATAAACGGCTTATATAATGAGCGACCCGTAACTTATTAATGAAGAACATGTCATGCTTCTTAACCATTTGTCGATACGTTTAATGTCATGGAGTGTCCATGAAACAAGTTAGTTCCTGTAATCATTTTCATTGTAAAGGATTATCTCATCAAACTCTCCCCCCCCCCCACCCCCCGGTCTTTAAGAAAAGTTGAGGAAAAAAATACAGCTTGTCATATTACCGAGAAAGTCCTGAAGACTGTCACATGGTGGGAAATGTGCTGACTGATCCAAAGCACCGAAACTGGGGACTCCTTCTGTAAATGTTTTTTTATATAAGGCCGATGCGCTATTGCCAAGGCGTGGCATCCGTCCACAATTCAGTTAAATCGTGTATCCTCCATCAGTTCTCGACAGATTTCCATTCTGAAAGAACTAATCACTCCATACAAAACTTGATTGTTGTTTTGTCAGATTTTTTTTTTTGCTAACGAGTTTGTAATTAGGCCAAATAGACGAGTTTTTCAGGCTTCTCACTTGAATTATATCTCCTCTGATTTCAGTTTTGGGTTGATCTTCCCTCGAGGGACAAAACTTCGGTCATTTTTTCCTTGGCTGATTTTTCCTCTTGTAAACAATTTGTTTACAACTTTGTTTTTCAGTTAAATCGTATCTCTCTGTCCTCAGTTTTCAATGGATTTCAGTTCTGACTGTTTTGTTTGAAAGAACTAGACCTTCTGTACAACACTTGGTCATTGTATTGTCATATTTCTGCTTGTTGGCTCCTTCGATCTCGAAAGATCATGGTGATCTGCGCTGGGGTCATCCATCAGTCGTCGAGTTGCAGCGCCTAGTATGACTGTATAGGCCAACGTGTGAGACACATGGTCTGCTGCAGGTGAAGTTGCTTGGTCGGGTGTCTGTTGATGCCATCTGCAGTCTCCGCTGTTGTTGGAGCCTCCTGTACCCCCACCGGGTCTCTCTCCTTTCCTTGGCTTCCCCAACGATGGCCTTGGTGGCAGACCGCCAGCCGGTGCGGTCTGAGGCCACCGTCTCCAGGTCTGCGGGGTTGAAGCTGCCTGCCCTCAGGTCGCGCTTGCACATGTCCTTGTAGCGTAGTGCGAGTCGTCCTTTGGGTCTGGAGCCTGTGGCCAGCTCACCATACAGCACGTCCTTTGGGATGCGGCCATCGTTCATGCGGCTGATGTGGCCTAGCCAGTGCAGGCGTCTCTGGGTCAGCATGGCAAACATGCTGGGCATCCCTGCCTTGGCCAGGACATTGGTGTTGGTGACACGGTCCTGCCAGGTGATGCCCAGAAGTCTTCTGAGCCAGCGCATGTGGAAGGCATTCAGTCTGCATTCTTGGTGGGAGTAGAGGGCGCAACAGCAGGGAGAAGAACACACCAAAGAGAGTCGGAGTGAGGACGCACCCCTGCTTGACACCACTCTTGATTGGGAAGGGGTCTGAGGATGATCCATCGTACTGAACAGTGCCGCTCATGTGGTCATGAAAGGATGTGATCATCTTCAGGAGCTTGGGGGGACATCCAGTCCAGTTTAGGAGGGTGAAGAGTCCTTCTCTGCTGACCAAGTCAAACGCCTTGGTCAGGTCGATGAAGGCAATGAGCAAGGGTCGTCTCTGCTCATGGCACTATTCCTGCAGCTATCTCATGGAGAAAACCATGTTGATGGTCGATCTGGCCACTCTAAAGCCGCACTGTGCCTCTGGGTACACCCGCTCGGCGAGGAGCTGCAGTCTGTTGAGGACAATGTAGGCGAAGGCTTTGCCGATGATGCTGAGGAGCGAGAGTTGTTGCAATTGCTGTGGTCCCCTTTCTTTTGTACAGCATGATGATCTTGACATCACGCATGTCCTACAGTGGGCTTTATTCTGGTTATTCCAAGAATCATAGTCAAAATTTAATGGATTGTTACTTGTGCCCAGTCACACCTCTGGAAAAAAATTCAGAGTGATCCGTTCATTATTTTTCCTGTAATGTTGCTAACAGACACACCAACAAACAAAACAAACAAACCAACGCGACCAAAAACATAACCTCCTTGGCGGAGGTAACTAATCACAGAACAGGTGAACACAGTAAGGTAATTAACCCATGAGAGGACTGGAATGGAGAAAGGGTAAAAACCAAAACAAAGGCACATGACCAAATATAAATTAAAAAAAAAAACATAGAACAATGGCAATTGGTGTTCAAGTTACTAATCATGTCCAGAACAACATAATTTGTGGGCTTGTCAAAATGTGGCCTTGAAATAGTAATTAGTGGCCTCAAAATATTGATTTGTGGCTATATCTTATTAAAAAAATAACCACCATGTTACTTCAGCAGTTCTGCACTTAAAAATACGATGCTATAAGAGGTTAGTGTTTAACCTCTATACATTTTCTGTCTTTTATAGAGCACTCTGAGCTGATTAATCTCGCTTACTTCAACTCTGATATAATTATGCCTATATGATAGCTTATTCAGTGAGGTGCCATTAACTCTGAATAAATCGCTCCGTTATATCTTTCAGTGCTGACTGGCACCTGAACAGGCTTTTCATAATGCGAGGTACAGACACAAGACGTGTCCTCACACATGCTATAAAGGAATATCGGGCCTCCTCATCATGAAAATGATCTTGGGGTAATCAAATGAAGGAAACCTTTTGTCGAAAAACATATCAATCACAGCTGAGTGAGGTAAAACTATCGGACATACTTTAGTATCTCATACACTAACATTCTTATCACACTGAGCATGTCTATGGTTACTGGAGATTATCTACGAGGAATGAAAGATATAGCATTTGATGACCTGAGATATGGAACTTGGAGACAAATTGATTTTATATATGGAGATATCAACTGAGATATTCAATTGAAAACATTGTTCTGACATTTGACTGTGATCGTTCAAGGCTCCAACGTATGATACACCCCCAACCACCACTTTTTTTGTGCTTAAATTTTGTATAAACTCTTCAATTGTTTATTTTCATCTTATGACTATGTAATACATTATATTTTCATTGTCTGATGTCGAGCTTATCATCTGAAATATTGTCTACAACATATGATTATGTTTAAATGTATATATACTGCCAAAGTCCTTCCTTCCTGCACCACTCATGGCACGTTTGGCAGCACCATTTCGTAGCCCTCGGCCTCTCACCTATCTTGCATAGCTGGAGTTACAGTAGGGGGCTAGTCCTCTGGTAACCGCAAGAGTTTGACTCCCCACTCACATCTGTATTGCAGCGTGCCTTGCCAGATGTCAGTAGGCACCATTTTTATGATGGTCTTTGATATGACCCGACCGTGAGTCAAACTCGCGATCTCCTGATTGAGAGACAGACACGCTAACCACTAGGCCACTCGCTGGTCAAAAATACTGTACACTATCAGAAATAGGGGTACAGCAGGAGTCCATTTCTGTCCCCCAAGGTACAACCTACACGAATGTACCGCCTAGGGCTCATTATTGGACCTCAAGGTAACTAATGCGGATCGTTTTAGGGCCAGAAAGGTACATACATGTTCCCAAGCAGTATATAAAGGGTACAAATAAGTACTTTAGAAGGTCCTGCCCCAGTGACGAGCCATTGTAGACCTAAACATACAGTCATGAACTTTATTTTCTAAGAGCGTACCAGTCAAAAGTGTGGACACCCCTACTCATTATTTTTTCCTGTATTTTCTACATTGTAGAACAATACTGAAGACATCAAAACTATGACATAACATCTGGAACATAAATGGAATCATGTGGCACAGACAAAAAAAGTGTTAAAAAAGCAAAATATATTTGATGTTTTAGATTCTTCAAAGTAGCCACTGTTTACCTTGATGACGCTTTGCACACAACTGGCGTTATCTTAACCAGCTTCATGAGGTAGTCACCTGGAACGCTTTTCACTTAACAGGTGTGTCTCATTAAAAGTTAATTAGTGGATGAGTTTCTTGCCTTCTTAATGAATTTGAGATCAAACAGTAAATCGTAAATCATAACAATACAGTAAATAGTCCTTTTCCACAACTGTAGTAATCCATATCATGTCAAGAACCGCTCAATTAAGTAAAGAGAAACAATACCCATCATTACTTTAAGACATGAAGTGTCTTTTTTTAATGAATAAAAATAAAGAAAAAAACCATTCAGTTCGGTGTCTAAACTATTGGCTGGTACTGTACAAGTATGCCATTTGAGAAATGTAACCCATTTAAACACTTTAACCAACAGTTAATTGATTCTGGGATTGATCGTATCACCATTCATTCACACTAAGAGTTAAAGCAATTTTAAGAATTTAGAAAATTTCCTTGCTCCTCATCGAATAAAGTCTCGCTTTTACTTCTAGCCAAAACTAGAAACCTCTCAAATAGCTTGCTTTTCATTTATTAAAGAATGCAATCCTTATTTTTTTTTTCACAATTCCCTAAATTCTATGCATTTGACTGGGAGTCATGGCTGAACCACAGATGCCATGTGATCATGTTTGTTTTGTTTTTTCTTCTAGTCATCAAGTTATCTCCACCTATATCATGTCATTGTTGGTTGTATTGAGCCACTTACCACCTGATATACCCCAAGGTATGCCTGCTCATGGACCACAGAGGCAAAATAGCTATATAGCTAAGCCTGCCTCAACAGTTGTGTTGTGCAGAGCCCCTGGTAAATAAACTAAACGAAACTATCAGCATGTTTTTAAGACATGAGCACCCAAATGAAACCAACAAGGACTTGGAAAGAACGTAAAAAACTCCACAGACACGAACCAAAGCTTGGGATCAACAAAGGAACCGGCTAACTGCCATACCACTGTGTCACCTGGACTTAAATTATACTTAAAAACTGACTAAACTACATCATATTTTCATCAGTTTCTATGCATAATGTCAGTATCCAGTTCTGGGGCCATGCAGAGACCCTTCGCGGGGGGGATAGGACATAGACACTCTCACACAAAAGTCTACTAAACTGTACCTTTCCATGCTACTCTCAAGGGTAGAGCTTTGTACATTTAGTAATTTAAGTATCTCTTAAGAAGAAAGGAGCTTGTATATTTCATTGAAAATCTTAATTCTAAAAATCGAATTATGTTTCATTTATGCACCTTAAAGATGCATCATATCCATGTTACCAGGTGAAAGATACATATTAAAAAGGTACCAAAGATGTATCCTTGAGGTTACTTCCCCAGTAAGAAAAGTTTTCTGCGCGTGTACGACAGCATTACCTGCTCAACCATTATTTAAGCAAAACATAAAGCATACCGTATTATATGGTGATACTAGCATTTATTTAATTATTTTAATTATTTCAAGATCTGACAAAAGAGCTACAGGGCAGGATTGGCTGAGGGACCTGACCTGTGCTGTAACTTATTAGTTTCTTCCAGGGCTTTAAGAAGACGACAAAATTATAAAATATGTCACAGCTGTTCCAAATGAACAGTGGCTGTTTAAGACTTTCAAAAAGCTACTAATTTTAGTGGTGTTTTATGAACATATTTGGCTGGACTGTATAAAATTTTATATGTATAAGAAGGTCCGGGTTCGAGCCCCGTGGCCGGTGAGGGCCTTTCTGTGCGGAATTTGCATGTTCTCCCCATGGGTTTCCTCCGGGTGCTCCGGTTTCCCCCACAGTCCAAAGACATGCAGGTTAGGTTAACTGGTGACTCTAAAT
>JAOBAM010000015.1:17600425-17610980 GCA_025212355.1 Notarius kessleri
CTCAAACCAGTCCATCTGGCTCAAACCAGCACCCATGCCACAGTGAAAGAAAGTCACACTTTGAGATCACAATTTTTTCCCCATTCTGCTGTTTGAAGAAGTGAACATTAACTGAAGCTCTTGATTTGTATCTGCGTGATTTTATGCATCGTGCTGCTGTCAAGGGATCGTCTGATTACAGAACGGCATAAAACAGCAGGTGGATATGTGGGTATTCCTAATAAAGAGGCCGGTGAGTATATATGATCGGGTTTGTTTTTAATGAAAACAGATGCCACCATGCAAAGCCTCTTTGATAAAAGCCAATCGTCCACAAAACATGGAAGACATCAAGCATAAAAATGTCCTTGACATCAGAGATGGCAAATTGGCCCTGAGCTGAAAGGATTGGTTCAATCATCCTCCAACCGTATAATTAGTAATTAGGCTGGGATTAAAGTCAACTCATGAAGGAAGAGTGTGACCAATTTAAATCAGCATATGAAATTTGATTAAATTAATGGGGAAAAAATTGAAATATTAATGTTCAGATTTGCAGCCAGGTCCCAGGTCACAGGCATCAGTCATGAGCCGTTTGAACTTTTCTTAATTACAGAGTCGAAGGGATTCAAGACGAAAGGCACATTCATCCCTTGACATTTCATTTGATTGGTTTTTCTTTCTTTCTGTCCCTCTCTCTCTGTCTGTCGAGTTTTCTTTTTGTCTGTCTCTCTCCTGCTCTGTCTCTCAGTCTGGCAAAAACTCCAGGATCTAATCTTAGTGATTTTCATTGGCACGAATTTACTGCTTAAAAGGTGTCATTCCACGACAAACCGTTTAATACTGGCTCTTTTTGAAATACCATAGGTCACTCCGAGTTGCATACGCATGCTGCACGTGAAAATGCTCTTCTACGCCCATTCCCTGTATTAGCCTATGAAAGAAAATAGACGGAAAACGAGAGAATCAGAAAAAGCCCTACGAACTTACATCACTTCGAAAATTACTAGTCATGGCCTCGCCCATAACCCACTGGAGGGAGCGTCACAGTGCTGTTAGCCAATCAGAAGCGATATGTTCACATGTCACGAATATTCATGAGTAAGAGCTGAAATCCTGTCGTTCTCCCACCACCCACTCCTCCACCAAACTAGAACAGCCTGAAACAGGAGAATCACAGCATTTTATTCACCAAAACCGGCTCACAGGGCATTCATTCATACTAGAGACCACCGCACAATTAATAAAAAAAAAACGATGCAATGAGACCTTTAACAAATCTGACACCTCACACCTGATTACTGCATTGCTATAAAAGTGTGGTACAAGTATTATTCATGAAACATCATTAAATATGTTTGCAGTACCTTGAATGGGCGGCACGGTGGTGTAGTGGTTAGCACGGTCACCCCACAGCAAGAAGGTTCTGGGTTCGAGCCCAATGGCCTTTCTGTGCGGAGTTTGCATGTTTTCCCCGTGTCCACATGGGTTTCCTCCAGGTGCTCCGGTTTCCCCTACAGTCCAAAGACATGCAGGTTAGGTTAACATGGGGCAGCCATGGCCTGAGGTTGGGTTGAAGTGCCCTTGAGCAAGGGCACCTAACCCCCAACTGCTCCTCGGGTTCTCTGTAGCATATCTGCTCAGGGTATGTGTGTGTTCACTGCTTCAGATGGGTTAAATGCAGAGGTTAAATTTCACTGTGCTTAAGTGTACGTGTTACAAATAGAGGCTTCTTGGCTTCTCTTGGCTTAAATGGAATCCTGGAAAGTTCAATGTGATTATAATGCAAACAGAATTAACACAAATATATTGGAGTTGGTGTATTTAGAAGATACCACTGACCTTATATGTAGTATTTCTTTGGTTAACATTGTAAAATTATATGTCAGCTTCATTCACTAATTTGTATGTTTTCAGTAACTGCTTTATCCTTGTCAGGTATGTGGTGGATCCAAAGCCCATCCTGGGAACACTGAGCGTGAGCAGGGAACATAGCTGACATGTTTTTGGCGGTTGGAAAAGACAGAAAACCCAGAGGAAAGCCACACAGACACGGAGAACAAACAGGCAAACTTCCATACACACACTCACAATCGAACTGGGGACTCTGGAGCTGTGAAGCAGCAACACTACCCACTGCACCACAGTGTCACCAAAGTTTAACTTAAAGATACATACTATAATTTATTTACATATAGCTGACAAATCTAATGAAAAGGCAATATCCATCCATCCATTATCTGTAACTGCTTATCTTATGCAGGGTCACAGGCAAGCTGGAGCCTAGCCCAGCTGACTATGGGTGAGAGGCGGGGTACACCCTGGACAAGTCGCCAGGTCATCACAGCACTGACACATAGAGGCAAACAACCATTCACACTCGCATTCACATCTACAGTCAATTTAGAGTCACCAGTTAACCTAACCTGCATGTCTTTGGACTGTGGGGGAAACTGAAGCATCCGGAGGAAACCCATGCAGACACGGGGAGAACATGCAAACTCCACACAGAAAGGCCCCGTCGGCCACTGGGCTTGAACCCAGAACCTTCTTGCTGTGGGGTGACAGTGCTAACCACTACACCACCGTGCCGCCTGAAAAGGCAATATTATTATTTAAAAACATTATTGAAAAATGAAATATCGCATCAGTTTTGTTGCTGTATGATACCCATGTTCTTTGCACTAGGCTACAATACCCATGATCCCCCACTCATTACCTTGTCACATGATCATTAAGAGTTCAAGGGATTCATTGAGAGGAACTACCTACTGGGGAGCTACATACCTTGAAGGGCTTTTTTTTTTCTGTTTGCATTCACACCAAGTAGGAACACTGAAGTGATGTAAGCTGGCTGACTGTTGGTATAGGGACCTTACTTCTGCACAACATACTACAACAACCTTGACTTCACCATCAGTCCATTTGTCACTGTGTTTTTCCCAATTTTTAATTGCTAATGTTAAGAGCTGTTTACATGACTAACCCTTTACATTGACTTTTAAAAATGGCGGTTGCCAGTGTTTCATTGGCTCATGTGTTCAATGTACAGTACACTTATGTATGGACCAATCATCATATGGATGCAAACAGAAAAAAAGCCCTTGGGGTGTAGTTCTCAGAGGAACTCCCAGTAGGTAGTTCCTCTCAATGAGTCCCCAAAACTGAAACTGCCTATGGGTCCTCTTGTGCTGGGAGAGTATCCACCCTGAAGTAGGAGCTAAAAAGGTCCCTCAAAATGGCATTCTAGGAATTATGATCATCCTCAGTCCCTGCAGTGTGGACACAGAGGAACTGCTTCCAACAGTTCAAACACCTATGAAAAAAAATCCTCTGGTCCAAAAGCACCCATCACAAGCTGGCCTAGTGGTTAGTGTCTGCCTCTTGACCGAGAGATTGCAAGGTCTACTCACCAAAGACCATCATAAAAATGGTACCTACTGCTATCTGGCAAGGCACGCTGCAATACAGATGTGAGTAGGGAAGTCAAGTTCTTGCTGTTACCAGAGGACTAGCTGTAACCCCTACTGTAACCCTAGCTGTATAGGCGAGAGGCTGAGGGCTATGGAAATGGAGATCGGCACCACACCCATGCACCTCTAAGAGCTGGTTAGTACTGGGACAGGAGACTGCCTGGGAAGACCAGATTCTGGCATGGAAGGGACTTTGACCAAAAGCACTGATTGTCATAAAATCTCCACTTTTTGTTTGTTTTATCTGTAACCGCTTATCCCATGCAGGGTCACGGGGGCAAGCTGGACCCTATCCCAGCTGACCATGGGCGAGAGGCAGGGTACACCCTGGACAAGTCACCAGCTCCTCGCAGGGCTGACACACAGACACAAACAACCATTCACACTCACGGTCAATTTAGAGCCAACAATTAACCTAACCTGCATATCTTTGGACTGAGGGAGGAAACCCACAC
Organism: Notarius kessleri; assembly: GCA_025212355.1. Taxonomy (NCBI): domain Eukaryota; kingdom Metazoa; phylum Chordata; class Actinopteri; order Siluriformes; family Ariidae; genus Notarius; species Notarius kessleri. The sequence continues at coordinate 17,604,333 of JAOBAM010000015.1, forward strand.
AGACACAGGGAGAACATCCAAACTCCACACAGAAAGGCCCTCGTCGGCTGCTGGGCTCAAACCCAGAACCTTCTTGCTGTGAGGCGACAGTGCTAACCACTACACCACCATGCCGCCGAGTTTACGTTTTGGAATCGTTTATTCACAATGACTCACATTCCTGGAAATAACCTGGATAAACAGATTTTGCGATGTCTCGCTCCAGTATTGTGTCTGACAAATGTAATCCTTTGTTCTCTGCTTATTTGTCTCCTTGTTTTGATTTTGCTTGTTTATCATTTTCTCATTAGCCTTGTCTAGTTTGTCCGTTTGCCAATTCCCTGTCACTTGTTTTATGTAATGTCTAGCTCTTGTGTGTTTTTCTGGCTGGTTTTAAATAAAGCTGATAAACCTGCACCTATGTCCAACTGTCCATCTCCATGCCACACTGATTATCTTTTATAGTTGTATTACTTCTGTGTTTCCTGGCCTTATTGTCTTTTTTTGTCACTATCTATACAACTATAGAATTTCCATTGATCTCATGTCATGTTTTTTCAGGTTAAGAATCCTTGTCGACTTTCCAGGTGCTTTGTAAGGCTGCTTCTTCAACTGTACATGTCAGTCACTCTGGATGAGAGCATTTCAGCAAATCTAACCTTAGATTAGACGGTTGAATAATACATACAAGTTGTAAGGGCAGCCTAAGGAAACTGTTGCCCAAGCAGTGCATTGCTCCTCACTCCACCACTTTTGTGGTGCTAAAAACACAGCGACACTTTAGCACCACCGTTTTGGACTGCCAAAAGCAGTGTAGCCACAGGGCAGGGTCCACAGACTGAACAGTGATTTAAACAGCATCCCAATATACCCTCCTTGAGCAGCCAGGGGAGTATAGAGGCAATGCCACAAACAGAGGTTAGTTGGGTTCTTTCCATGCATGTTGACTGATTCTCCCATCCTGTGTGGCCACTGCTGCCGCCACCACCACCGAGGAGGACGACGATCATGATAACGACTGAGATCACAATGCTCTCACTGGTGATTGCCTACACTCCTGCTTCCAGTGGTGGACCGACAAAAGACCCAGACAGCCCCCGCCTACAATCCCACATTAGGCCGGTTCTGGCCCTCCAGCACCTGCACCGACTGCACCATTCTCACCCCTTGCACTTCCCCTACCATTTTTCAATAATTAACAGAGCACTTATTCTTCCAATAGACCCTGGGTTGTGTGTCTGTGTTCCCTGCCGCAACCACGAGTGTCAAAAATTAAAGTCTCGCTCACCTATGCACACTTTATTAAGAGTGAAATTTCTAGGAAAGGTTGGAGGTCTGAAATATGTCCATGTGCTCAACATACAAGTTGATACATCACAAACAAATGTTCTTATATTCATAATCACACATATAAGCCATTGAATATGAGAGTTCTGCCACATGTTCAGGTTGGGAAGCTGAAATTTGATTTTCAGCTTGAGTTCCCAATACTATGCTCACACAAACTGACAGAAAGACTCACAAAACACATGTCGTGGCATACGCCAGCAGAGCACTCACACCAGTCAAACAAAGGTACTTGCAAACTGAGAGCGAAGCCCTTGTGATAGTCTGGAGCTGTGAACATTTCCATCTACATCTCTATGGTGCTCAGTTCAACATGATCACAGACTATAAACCATTGGAACTCATCTTTAACAACCCCAAGTCCAGACCACCCGCCAGAATTGAGAGATGGGCTCTCCGACTTCAGCCTTACAAGTTCAAGTTCATCCGCAAGGCGGGAAAAACAAACCCTGCAGACTACATGTCTTGCCACCTGCAAAACATTCGCACTCCCATGGTCACAGGTGATATAGACACAAATGCACATCCGTTTCATTGCAACCCATGCCGTGCCCAAAGCAATGACTCTGCAGGAAGTCAAAACCGAGACTATGAATGATCTGCTGCTTCAGCACCTGGCTAGGGTCATTCGTTCAGGCCACTGGGAGAATCTGCATGACAATGTCCCAGTGGACACAGATTGGTCGTCCCTCAAAGCATTCTACAATGTTAGGAATGAGTTGAGTGCCCTCAACAAAGGAACTCTCAGTCTTCGAGAAAACAGGCTAGTAATGCCTAAAATGCTGCAGGCCAAAGCACTTGCCCTTGCACATGAAGGCCATCAAGGCATTGTTAAGACAAAACAGCTACTTAGAGAGAAGGTCTGGTTTCCTGGACTAGACAAACAGGCAGAGCAACTGATCTCCCACTGCACTCCCTGTCAATCATCCACTCCTAAAACAGAGCACCAGCCACTGCAAATGTCAGAACTCCCACAAGGTCCCTGGCAGAAAGTCGTGCTGGATTTCTGTGGACCCTTCCCATCAGGTGACTACCTCTTAGTCATTCTGGATGAATACTCCAGGTTTCCATTCGTTGAGATCATGTCATCTACCTCTGCAAACAAGACAATCCCCCTCATTGACAAGGTCTTCTCAACAGTTGGTATACCAATAGAAGTAAAATCGGACAACGGCCCTCCATTCTCCGGCAAAGAGTTCTCAGACTTTGCACAATATCTTGGGTTCCACCACAGGAAAATTACTCCCTACTGGCCACAAGGCAATGCGGAAGTGGAGAGATTCATGAGAACCCTGACCAAGGCAGTCCACACTGCAACAGCTGATGGTAAACCATGGAAACAAGAGCTGCACAAGTTTTTAAGAAACTACAGAGCTACTCCTCACCTCACGACTAATCGCTCCCCAGCTGAACTGCTCTATGGGCGCCCCATGTCCATCAGACTTCCCACCATCTTTTCCCTCCAGATAATGATGCACTGTGCCACACAGACGGCTCAAAAAAAGAAAAGATTTAAATCTATGCTGACAAAAGGAGGAATGCATCACAGCACAAACTAAGGGCAGGAGACGTTGTACTCATACGTCAGAAGAAGACAGGCAAACTTGTAACTCCGTTCAACCCCAAGCCCTACAAAGTCACAGCTGTGAAAGGCACCATGATCACGGACCAGATACATGACCACGTCATCACAAGAAACCAGTCATACTTCAAGCTTCTGAAACAACAAACAGAAATTCCTCTGACAACACCGGAAAGCAATGAAAGTGATGATGATAATGAGTTCCATGCACAGGCCGATCCACAATACCCTGCGGAGCAACATGGAAATGCTTCCCAAGCCATAAGGAGATATCCACAAAGGGTCCAGAGACAAGCTCCTAAGAGACTGTTACTTGAAATATAAACCAAAGGACATTGTAGTTGATAAGTTTCCCACCTGTTTGAGGGACAATGGTATCTGCTATTCTTGTTCAATTAAGTTTTGTTAAAAAGCCATTGATAGTCATTTGTGCAAAGCACCAGTAAAATAATTTAAATGTGCTGAATGTTCCTGAATGTTCCTACAATGCTGACAGATACTGAATGGTGGTCAGGAAGTTTACTTTTATTTTGAAAGAAAAGGAGGGATGTAGTGTACCGCTTTAAGAGAAGCGGTGATGTCACGACCAGGAAGTCATGCGCCCGGATCTGTAGGGTGACTGTGTTAGCCTGAGAATGCTACAGCAAGCCTGATGTTATTTCTTGTAAGTTACTGCAATAATCATTCAGTAAACATTCAAACTTAATATCCTTTGAGCGGACATTGAATCATTACAGTGTCCATCCACATTCTATTTTGGGGTGAAAAGCATAAGGTAAAGGTGGCAGTTAGCCCACTCCTTACCCACCCACTGATTCTGGATACTGATTGGCCAGGGTTTAGAGGCTTAATGGAACATGTAGTAGTAGGCAGGTCCTGCAGCAACATGTCACAGGGGGATCCCGGTGTGGCATTGACTGGGGAAGGTGTCACAGCGCCATCTATGTCAGCACCATGTCAGGGCGATACGAGGAGTGGGGAGCAGACTGCCCCTCTCCCTGTCTCAGGGATTCCCTCGAGGATTTCCCATTAGAGCAGATGTGAGACAAGACGCTGCATTATGCATTTGACCAAGTGAGAGTAATCTATGGTCAACCCCTCCAGCCAAATGCAACATCCTCCTTCCCATACTTCGCAATTATTAAACATAGGCTGTACTGAGTGACGCAGGATACTCAACCTGGTGAACAGATAACCCAGTTGCTAATCCCAAAGAGCCATAGGGAACTTGTATTCCACATGGCTTACTCTGATGGCTGGAAATCTAGGACAGGATAAAACACTTGCCCAAATAAGGGCCCGATTCTATTGGCCAGGGACTCGCAGGGACGTCCATTGGTGGTGTGTGGCATGCCACAAATGCCAGCTAGTAAATCCAGCAGCCACTGCCACTCCCAAAGCGCCTTTGCACCCTCTCCCTTTCATCAAGACCCCCTTTGAGAATTGGTATGCATCTCGTTGAGCCTTTAGTTTGGTCATCATGGGGATATCACTTTATTTTAGTCCTGTTGGACTATGCAATGCGATATCTGGAAACGGTGCCTCTCCACAATATTTCAGCACGCAGTATTGTGGAGGCACTTTTCCACGTTATCTCCCAAGTCGGGTTTCCCAAAGAAATCCTGACTGACCAAGGCACTATGTTTATGTCACGAACACTTCATGAGCTGTATGGGTTATCCATCCATTCATTATCTGTAGCCACTTATCCTGTCCTACAGGGTCGCAGGCAAGCTGGAGCCTATCCCAGCTGACTATGGGTGAGAGGCTGGGTACACCCTGGACAAGTCGCCAGATCATCACAGGGCTGACACATAAAGACAAACAAACATTCACACTCACATCTATGGTCAATTTAGAGTCACCAATTAACCGAACTTGCATGTCTGTGGACTGTGGAGAAACCAGAGCACCCGGAGGAAACCCATGCAGACACGGGGCGAACATGCAACCTCCACACAGAAAGGCCTCCGTCGGCCACTGGGCTTGAACCCAGAACCTTCTTGCTGTGAGCCAACAGTGCTGACCACTACACCACCGTTCCGCCCCACATTCTGAGATACAACAAAATTTATTTTTGTTGATCTTAAAGCTGCAGACACCACATTTTCCAACAAAAATTACATTTTTACCAATTTCACAGCCATCATGATAGCTGGAATCTATCTGATTCCTGATCTATCATCAGTTGTCCCAAGCCTAATGAATTCTGTTAAAATACATACAAATTTAACTTATTCAGGATACATTCTGAAAAGGCGCATGGTAAACAATTCTGCTGTTTAGTCATTCTCCATTTTTACTCTAGACATCACTCAACACTGCAAAAAGAAACATTAAAGTAACTATTCTCTATACTGTCTTTTAAAAATGTATCAAGACCTGCATATAAATAGTTCAGTTTTGTATTCTGAATATGTATCACCATTACTTGTATTCTGTTACATCCCAGCCCTGTTTAGACCTGTAATAGATCTGTTCCATCTAAATAACATTCCTATTTGTCTGACAGCATCAGGTACTGACCACCTTATTTGTATTCGTATAGAACCCCCAGTACGCATCGTTTCCCCAAGCCAATCCCAAATGGAACTTTGCCAGCAAATGTCAGAGAGGATGGTGCTGAGTTGCGAAATTTCCAGAGCCAATGCTTCTGTGCGCTGGTATCGAAATGGGCTTGAGGTAGAAGAGAACAACAACCTTATTCTTGAAGTTGATGGTGTTTACAGAAGACTCATTATACCAGAAACAACAGTCAGTGATTCTGCAGAATATGTGTGTGACACAGCTGATGACTCTGTGACATTCTTCGTAAACATTGCAGGTGTGTGATCTATACACCTCAAAACTGTCAACTGGGGAGAATGAAAGAAATCATACACTACATGGCGAAATGTTTCTGGACACCTGACCATCACACCCATATGTAGTTCTTCCCCAAACTGTTGCCACAAATTTGGGAGCACACAATTGTATAGGATGTCTTTATATGCCACAACATTAAAATTTCCCTTCAATGGAACTAAAAAGCCAAGCACAAATGTTCCAATACGATAATGCCCCTGTGCACAAAGTGAGGTCATGGATTGCCAAGGCTTGATTGGAAGAACTCAAGTGCCGCAACCTCAACCCCACCTCTCACTGAACACCTTTGGAATGAACTGGAATGCTGACTGTGCCTCAGGCCTTCTTGCCTAATATCAGTGCCTGACCTCACTAAAGCTCTTGTGGCTTTCATTCCCCCACTGCCATATTCCAAAATCTACTGGAACCTTCCCAGAAGAGTAGAGGTTATAACAACAGCAAAGGAGAGACTAAAACTGAAATGGGATGTTCAACAAGCACATATGGGTGTGATGGTCAAGCATCCACAGACTTTTGGCCATATAGTATAGCTGATGTTACATGTCAGTTTTATTTTTGGTGTGTGTGTGTATGTGTGTCTTTTGCATTTCGATTGTTATACAACTGACCCTTAAAACTAGACAGTCTTTCAATTTCATAAAATCGGTGAAATTTAGTTCCCTCTGAAATTTGGTCATTGTGATGTATATTTATTTCTGTAATATCTAAAAAAAAAAAAACAGGCCATTCTGTGGCTGGGAAGTTTTTTAATTTGAGGGGATTCCTGAGCAAATAATGTGCATGAAATCGCTCGCTTCACACAGTCAAGCAGACAGAGGAAGTCCGTGTGCGCATGCGCAGGTTTACCTTCTTCTTCTTCTTTTGGGTTTTACGGC
>JAOBAM010000015.1:22260882-22271137 GCA_025212355.1 Notarius kessleri
AGTAGTGTTGCAGAGTCAGGGTCCTTCCAGAACAGGCTGATTTATACAGACATCATGTGACAGATCATGTGACACTTGGATTGCACATAGGTGGATCTTAATCAACTAATTATGTGACTTATGAAGTGAATTGGTTGAATCAGCTCTTATTTAGGGGTTTCATACAAAAGGGGGTGAATACCTATGCACACCCCAGATTTCTGTTTTTTCATCTTAAATATTGTTTGTGTCACAGTAAAACAACTATTTGCACCTTTAAAGTTGTAGGCATGTTGTGTAAATCAAATGATGCTAACCCCCTAAAAATCCATTTTAATTCCAGTCTGTAATGCAACAAAACAGGACAAACACCAAGGGGGATGAATACTTTTGCAAGACACTGTACATGTAAACACTTCAAATTATTCTCATTCCATGAAAATATACATATGTCAATAGTATTGTAATTATTGGCTTGTTACTTACAGCTAAAAGTTCTGTATTTTTAATGGTTTTTATAATACATTGCCTTTTACCATATCTCTCTAGGGTGCTACTCTTTTTCTTTACATATTGATTTAAAATAATAAAAAAGTCAAAGTTCCTCCCATGCCAGGACCTGATCTTCCCAGGCAGTCTTCTGTTCCAGTACTAACCAGGCCCTTAAGGTGCACTGGGCAGCATCATTCTCCGTTTCTATAGCCCTTGGCTTCTCACCTATTACATAGCTAGGATTACTGGGGGGCGCAGTCCTCTGCGAACTGCAAGAGTTTAACTCCCTACTTGCATCTGTATTGCAGCATGCCTTGCTAGATGGCAGTAGGTACCATTTTTATGATGGTCTTTGATATGACCCGACTGTAAGTAGAACTTGCAATCTCCCGGTTGAGAGGTGGATACACTAACACATATTGATTTACTGTACTAAAAATATTTGATAACAAATACAGGGTATGACTGTTCTTTGGCTCAATTTGAAACAGATAAAGCTATTTCCCTATGTAAATGTGGTTTCCTGAGTCCCATAACCACCAGAGGTGGTGAGAATCATCAAGAGACCCTTATTCTATGCCGAAATCATGCATACTGAGTTTCTAACAAAGTATTAACTTTCCAAGAAAGCTGTAACATAAGACACAGTATTTGCAATAAATATAGATTCCATAATCCATCTTTCTGTAGAACCTTCTGGCCAAGTTCTGGTAGAAAATGGCAAGGATGTAAAATACAGCCACAGTTGCATATGTAAATACAATATATTTTACTCTTGAATCACCGGGATAGCATACACCAACAATCTAATGAGAAACATGACTCACCTTAGGATTAACCAGGTACTGCCTATCCAACCACAAGAGTATTAGTGAGGTTGTGCACTGATGTTGGGGGAGGAGGCCTGGCATACTGTTGGCATTCCAATTCATCCCAAAGGTGTTCAGTGGGCTGCAATACACATATGCTTCCAAAACAACCTTGGCAAACCATGTTTTCATGGACCTCACTTTGTGCTGAAGGAGATTGGCCTGCTGAACAGGTTTCGGTCTCTTGGTTCCAGTGAAAGGAAATCATAATGCTCCGACATACAAAGACATTCTAGACAATCCTCCAAATTTGTGCCAACAGTTTGGAGAAGGCCCACACATGGGGGTCATGGTCAGGCATCCACATACTGTACTTTTGTCCATATAGTCTATTTACATGATCTAATGTTAGTGTTCCTTGTCTTTCTTTAATAAAAGTCATGGAAAATTCAAATGTAACTAAATCAACAAAAGTCTGCTATCAGACAAAAGCTGTGAACACCAAGAATAATCTTCTCAGATTCAGATACCCTCACAGAATAACAAGTCTGGAATGCACTACTGGCAAAGATTTGCATTACCAGCAGGATCCCATATGGTTCCACACCTTTCCACCCCTGCAGCAAAGCGTGGGCACCGGTGCCAGCTGGTTAGTGAGGGAAGATGCTTGGGTCCTGTGTATTTTCAAATGAAAATAGTGAGAAAATATTTATTTGTCTCACATCTGAACTTCTTCTCTTTACAGATGTAGGAACATCTGTAAAATTCCTTTAGGAAATGTGGCTTTTAATGGGATAATGGGAGTATTTTGTGGGAAATTCCAACATTAAAACAGGAGTAAATAAAGCATATTTGGGTGAACTAAAAACGAATAATTTTTCAATTAATTTTTTCTCAAACACTGAACCAAAAGGATACTGACATTTTCATTAAGATTTTGTTTTAAAAAAATGAATTGCTATATATGTTTACTGAATATAGCCCATCAGCTATTGCTGTGCACAATTTCCTCACAACTCTCCACTCCATCACTGAAAAAAGACCACCACAGGACATCTGCTGACCAGTTATTATTAGGATGGTGGCCACTTTCAGCACAGCAGTGACACTGACATAATAGTGCCATGGATAGTGTGAGTGCATTAGCTGCAACAGCATTGCTGGACTTTTGAAACACCTTAATATCACTCCAAGGTTTACAATAGTCTGCCAAACTTAAAGGTCTAGAGGATGAGAGAGGCCCAAATGGTGACACAAATGGTGCATGGGAAAAAAAAAAGCTCTCGTCCTCACCAGTGGACATTGTATAAGGTAGTTTACAAATTGTGCTTAGTGACAGATGGATTAGAATCAGTTAATGTTTGACTTACAAAATGTCCCTATAGGTGTGTACCTGATGATAAATACAGTGTAACTACATGGTTAGACTACCTGAAAAGTGGAAACTTTATGTGGTTGCATTTGTATTTATTAGCATTCCTTATGTTCATGGAGCATCTAATTTATTTCCTTCTTTTCTGGTATATTACAGAACTTCTGCACCATTTGCACAAAGAAGAGCTTCTGATGTTTATTCAAGCCAAGGACACCAATATCAAGAAAAAAATGTCTGTGAAGTAGTTATGCTGATATTCCATATTCCATCCAAGTTACAAACCCAGAATAGGATCATAATTTTTACAAGCATGATTAAAAACCTCAAGCAGTTTATCACAGCATCACTTTATCACCTGTTCCTTTCATCATGAATTAAAGTTGATCAGTTTTTCCAGGATCATACAATTTCTATAGCTAGTGCTTGGAGTTCCCAGGAAACTATGTTGTTCTTTGGTCATATTGTGTCTGTAATGAATCTTCATCATCTAAGATTTGTGAGGTAATCTCCAGGTGTGACATTCTACCAGAGGCCCTTTCCACATTTTATGGAGGTCTCACATAGACAACTGAGCACTGGGGAGCAGTCAGGGGATCAAGAACACCTTCATGAACCTCAGTATGAGTCTTGTCTCAACAACCCAAAACCAACCACAGCTCACTCCCAGCAGCAGCAGCATGGACCATCTCATCCCAGACAGACAAAAAGACTTCGTCATGAGAGAAAGCATCTCCGACTTCAGAAAAGAAATGTTCAGGAAGCAGATACTCTTGAGGGGGGGAAGTCAGAATGGGCCTCTAGAAGTTCTGAAGATATGGATGTTTCTGATAAATGCCCTGAAACTTCAACTACATCATTTTCCAAGGAGGCGCAAGAAAGCACATCAAAACAAAAACGTGAGCGTAAACCTCAGAAGCCAGGAAAGTATGTTTGCACCTACTGTGGCCGTGCATGTGCTAAACCCAGTGTACTACAGAAACACATACGTTCCCACACTGGAGAAAGGCCTTACCCTTGTGCACCATGTGGTTTTTCATTTAAGACGAAGAGTAACCTTTACAAGCATCGAAAGTCACACACACATAAGGTAAAAGCTGGTATGGCCTCAGGTAGACAGGGGTCTGGCATGAGTTGTCATGATGAGCCAGTTACAGAATCAGACGAAGACACTGGTCAGCTATCTTCATCTCTTACTCTTAAAAATCAAGAGATGGTATCCCCTCAAAGAAATTCTTGCACAGAAATATCCCCTGAAGGGCAGTCACAGGGATTAGAATACTCTCATGCTGTCAAAAAGAGACTTGCTATGAGGCTTAGCAAAGGAAGACGAGGTCCTGTGGGCTCATCTGATGAGACATCCTCATCATTTGGGCTAGGCAGCAAAGGCAGCACAGAATCAGGCTATTTCTCTCGTTCTGAGAGCACCGAAGTCTCTCAAGACAGTCTGCCAAACACAAGTGCCAAAAGTTATGCAGAGGTTATTCTTGGAAAATTTGGCCGTCTTGGCCATTTACAGAGAACAGTTCGTCAACAGGATGAACACTCTGCAGAACAAGAGGGGAGGAGCATCCCTTTCTCAGTGCCTAAGAAGCAAGTAATTGATCACATCACCAAACTCATCACCATCAATGAGGCAGTTGTAGATACGAGCAAGATTGATAGTGTCAAACCCAGAAGGTTTTCTCTTTCTAGGAGGAGCAGTATTGAATCATCTCTTTCTAAAGATACAATTCTTCGTAGAGCAAAAGAGATAGACATTAGTTCAAAAAGCAGTGGGTCCATCACTCTTGGTGTCCCTTGTGAAAAATTTCAACAGCACTCCCTCAGTGTCAATCAACCAGCTAATCCTTTGTCAGCTGGTCCTCTTTTAAGAAGTCATTCATTACCATCAGATGCAAGCATTGAGTCCACGTCTGCCTCACAAAACTTTCGTCACAGCCAATCATTTGATGAACAACCAGCTCAGAACAGGCGGCATGGTATGCTAAGGCGCCAGCCTGCAATCGAATTACCCATTGGTGCTGAAATTACTACTGAGGAACAGCCCTGTTCCAGCTCACCATTTCATTCCTCAGTTTCCATGGTGTCTGACTGCACGCAAAAACAACTAGAACCATTTGAGTGTGAAGCATGTGGACTTGCTTGCAACAACTGGGAAAAATATAAAACACACAAGAACCACCACTGCCCTGCCCAGTCATCTCACCAAATTCCTGCATGCCAAGCTGAAGAGCATGGGACAATTCATAAAATTCGAGTTGGTGGCTTAGCAATGCGGAAAAGGAGAAAGGAAGAGAGTCTAGAACTTGATGATCCTGCCTTATCGTCAGCTGCCTTGCCATCAACCTTTACAACATCACAGGCATATATTACAACATGTGTAAAGCCCAGTATAGAATCTGTTGTGTCAGTACAGGGGCATGAGAAGGAGAACACTCTAAAAGGAGTATCAGTGATACAACATACTAGTTTATTTAACAAACAAGAACCTTCAACTCACACTTACTTAAAGGAACAGACAACAAAGCCAAATTTCCGCAAGCTTGTTCGCCAACACAATGTTCAAATACCAGAAATTCGAGTAACAGAAGAAATAAATATCAACATGATAGTGCCCCTCCATTCAGATGGGTCTGAAACTAAAGAGCCAAAAAAAGCTGAAGACTTCCAATGGCCCCAGAGAAGTCCATCACTGGCCCAGCTTCCCATTGAGAAGCTGCCACCAAAAAAGAAAAGACTTCGTCTTGCAGAGGCAACCCAGTCCTCTGGAGACTCAAGTTTTGAATCGCTATCTGTACCTCATAGTCCGAGTCAAGATACTCACCGATATAGTCATTCCACATCACTTGAGGAATCTGTCAAAAGTGATGTTGACACAATGTCTAGAAGGTCAAGAGCTCCTCATACATTAACAATCTCAAGTACTCACCACCCTCACAGAGAAATGCAACGGTCTGCATCTGAGCAAGCACCACATATACCTCAGCAGACAAACCCCATTGTTGAGACCAGAAGTAAGTCCTTTGATTACAGCTGTTTATCCCCTGATCGAACACCTGCAGGTTGGAGGGAAAGGCGTAAATGCCTCTTGATTAAACATTCTGCCGTAAGAGAGCCAGAGGAAGAGGATCCACCACCAAAATCAATTCTTAGTGTTAATCCCGCATCTCCAAATGCTAGCATTTCCCCTAGACACAGCCCTGACACATCTCATTCTTCTGTGCCTTCTTCATTCCGTAATGTGTCTTTAAGCAATACAGCATGCCCCTCATTCTCTCATAAACCTGTTACTCCTTTAACTGCAGTGACTCATACAGATGATCATACAGTCATGGAAAATCTGCACTGCCTGTCAGGTGCTGCAAGAGCTCATTACTACTCAGTATCCTCAGGTCTTAAGCTTGAGATCCCCATAGAGGATGATATTGGGCAGTCAACTGCCAATTATCATCATTACCATCCCCATCTTGATATTACTCCAAGCCAAGAGCTTTTGAGGCCTCCTGGGATGCAGAGAGTGCCTGTTCGCCTTTATTCAGACTTACCTTCCTATGCCAATTCTGTTTACACTACTCTGTCACAGACAATTGTTACAACATCTCAGGATCCTAGCTGCTCTGGTTTAATATTAGACTCTATAGGATCTAGGTTTGATTTCAAAGATCAACCACCAGTAGCTGAGGGATCCAAGTCCTCCAGTACAGGGGGGAATAAACGGGTACTGTCCCCAACAAGCAGTGTGGAACTCAGCCCTGATAGTCAACAACAGAAACGAGTGAAGGAAGAGGAAGAGGGCATAGACAAGGCAAAGAGCAATATGAGTAGTTTACTTTCCAGCAAAAAAGAAGAGTCTCAGTTGTGTACTAAAAGTATTATAGTCCCCATAAACAAAGAAGAAACTTCATGTACTTCTCTTGACACAAATCTTGCAATTAGCTGGTGCTATCTAAACTATGTCAAACCCAATCCATCTGCCCAAGATGACAACCAGAACTCAGTCTATTCTACTTGGTGCACAAGTACTCGGAATCCAAATCCCCCAGGGCTAACAAGCAAAGATGTACTCTCACTAGTGTACTGCAAGCAAAGAAATACTTCTTTCACCTACACTACAGCAGCAATGCCTTCCTCCACAGTGGGAAAACCAACAGCACCTGACACCAGGGATCGCATGGAGGCTGAGGTAAATGTAGAAACTCCTGGATGATCACTATGTATGAGAAGTATGAGAAAATATGCAAAGTAATTATATACACCATATGGCCAAATGATTGTGGACATATGACTTTAATAGGCATATACTGTATGTTTGTTGAACATCCCATTCCAGAGTTAGTTTCCTCTCCGCTGTTATAATAACCTCCACTCTTCTAGGAAGGCTTTCCAGTAGATTTTGGAGCATGTCTATGGTGATTTGCCTATTCAGCCACAAGACCATTAGTGTGGTCAGGTAGTGATGTCAGATGAGGAAGCCTTGGGCACAGCCAGCATTCCAGTTCATCCCAAAGGTGTTCATTGGGTTTGAGGTCAGGGAACTGTTCAGGCTAATACTATGCTTCCAACTTTGTGGCAACAGTTTGAGGAAGACCCACATATGGGTGGGATGGTCAGGTGTCCGTAAATTTTTGGCCATATATTGTATTATATGACCTTGATGGCTTGTTAAAAAAGAATAATTTAGGAATATAGATCAGTATATATGTTTTAAGTAGAACTAACCACCTTTCCATGTGGATAGAGTGGTACTCTCAATGATGCATTTTTTTGTACATTTAATATGTATCCTTCACCTGGAAACATGAATGTACTGTAGTGTACATGTAAAATGATTTAAGGTACATAATTTGACCCCAAGGACCATTGTTGTACCTATTTTAGTATTTAGAGTAAAGTTTTAAAGTTAGACTCCACACACCTTTCTAGATAAAATACAGTGTCTTGCAAAAGTATACATCCCCTTTAGTGTTTTTCATGTTTTGTTGCATTACAAGCTGGAGTTAAAATAGATTTGGGGGGGGGGTTGGCACCACTCGATTTACACAACATACCTAACGTTTTAAAGATGCAATTTTTTTTAAATTGTGACGCAAACAATAATTAAGATGAAAAAACAAGAAATCTGGAGTGTGCATAGGTAAAAAAAAAGAAACCTTTATTCATCACATGCACACTTCAAGCACAATGACTTTTCATCCTCTGCATTTAACCCATCTGAAACAGTGAACACACGCACACACTCAGAGCAGTGGGCAGCCACACCAGAGCACCCGGGGAGCAGTCAGGGGTCAGGTACCTTGCTCAAGAGCACCTCAGCCCAAGGCCACCCCACATCAACCTCACTGCATGTCTTTGGATTGTGGGAGAAACTGGAGCACCCAAAGGAAACCCACACAGACATGGGGAGAACATGCAAACTCCACACAGAAAGGCCCTTGCCAGCCATTGGGTTCGAACCTGGAACCTTCTTGCTGTGAGGCAACAGTGCTAACCACTACACCACCATGTAGTAAAATATAATAGTCATAATCATCCATACATTAGCCCTAATCGTTTATCCTGTGCAGGTTTGCAGGCAAGCTGGAGCCTATCCCAGCTGACTATGGGCGAGAGGCAGAGTACACCCTGGACAAGTAACCAGATCATCACAGGGCTGACACAGAGACAAACAACCATTCACACCTACAGTCAATGTAGAGCCACTAATTAGCCTAGCCTGCATGTCTTTGGGGAAAACTGGAGCACCTGCAGGAAACCCAAGCAGACATGGGGAGAACATACAAACTCCACACAGAAAGGCCCCATCAGCCACTGGGCTTGAACCCAGAACCTTCTTGCTGTGAGGCAATGGTGCTAACCACTACCCCACCATGCCACCCCAGTAACAACAGTAACATATTAAAATGTACTAAAATATGGATTCAAATATGGATGACCTTTTAATGTGAGACCTTTTAAAGACCTTTAGTGATACTTTTACTGAAGTTCTCTTTTAGAGCTTTACTTTGGTAAAAACTTGAGTAAAAGTTCTCAAAAAGAGAACTTTCATCAAATAACTTTTTGAAAAGTTCTCTTTTAGAGAAATTTAGTGATACAAAACATATAATATTAAAAAAAAACTTTTTGTTTTGCTATGGCAATTTAGGCAGATATACAGTTATTTACCTTGTATATGGATTATAAAGAATTACCTTTGAAAATTGTGATGAAAAAGCTTCTATATTTAAGATGTCTCCATTACGCCCTTTACTTGAAAAAGCAATAAAAGAGACATCACATACTATGTTACCCTCAGAACACAGATTTGAATAATCCTTCAGACACTGAAGTGGCCTTCTTAAAATCCAGATTTGTTTAATGAGAGCAGGCGATTTTTATCCTTCAAAAATACAATGCTTTAAACCTTCATGCAAATCTGATATATATATATATATATTGTGTGTGTGTGTGTGTGTGTGTGTAAGAGAGAGAGCAAGAGAGAGAGCTGTGTGGGTGTGTGCAGAACTGAATACTAACCAGTCCTCGTAAAGAATCTCCCAGTCTTACTTCCTCAATGGGCAAGCAGCACCCAAAACATACTTGCCCAAAAAACAATTCCACTTGCCCAGAGCTTTATTTTATTTTGGAGAGGACAGAATGCAGTTGATTTTTTAAATAGGTGAAGCAGCATAATTATCATAAATCCACAAAACCATAACACCAATATATGCAGACACATTCAGAAAGAAAGAAGTTTTAGTATTAGAGGAATGAATAATTTAGGGTGTATTAAGCTGTGGAGAGAATGAGTATTATAATAATGCTGGAGCTTTGTTTCCGTTATCAAAGGAACACAGTCCTGTGCAAAATGTCACCATGGAACCAGAGTGTAGAAATGAACCTACAGTTTGAGAGAGTTCTACACAAACATACTGAACTTTATAATAGCATGTGAAAGGGAAATAAATCGACTAAGGCAGGAAAAACTATTTTGGATAAAATTGTTTCTGTCCGTTACACACTTATCAGCCTTTTGAATTGAGAATAAATGAAAAGGGAACTGAACATTAACCGTTTATTGAAATTATTATTACGAGGATGATTATAGTTGCTATATGACTATAGCTACAACTGGAATGTGCTGATTGTTAGCGTTTGTAATTATTATACCATCCACTATTAGATAAAATTAAAATAAGATCTTACAATATTGTTTGAAAGTCTAGAGTAATATATTTTATTTCACAAATAATATTTCACATATTGTTTTAACAATAATAAGCATCACTGTATGAATGACAGAGTGCACATAGCTCTGTACCTAGATGTCTGTGGAGTTGTTGATACATGGAGGGGTGGGAATACCATCTAGCCCACAGTTCAGGTCGGAGTCCTTTGAGAGTAAATGGACTTTGCAGCACTCAAAAGCTGATGTTGGCAAAAATTATTTACACAAAGAAGATTTTCTTGTTTTTCAAGTTTTTTTTAAAACTGTTCTTCCATGTCTGGACTCGGGGGGGAAGAAGGTATATTCCAATGTGTAGCTAATGCTAATGCTAGGCCACAAATCTGCACCGTCACTCCAGTCGTTTCAAGGAATTTTGTATGGATCATAACTGCTAAT
>JAOBAM010000015.1:22854678-22864770 GCA_025212355.1 Notarius kessleri
TCATGTGACACTTTGATTGCACACAGGTGGATCTTAATCAACTAATTATGTGACTTATGAAGTGAATTGGTTGGACTTGAGTTCTTTCACTAGGAACTCAAGTATTCATAGTTACAACACTCAAAGTAAATCTGATTTGTATTTAGGGGTTTCATACAAAAGGGGGTGAATACCTATGCGCACTCCAGATTTCTGTTTTTTCATCTTAATTATTGTTTGTATCACAATTTTAAAAAAAGGCACCTTTAAAGTTGTAGGCATGTTGTGTAAATCAAATGGTACTAACCCTCCAAATATCCATGTTAATTCCAGCATATAATGCAACAAAACAGGACAAACACCAAGGGTGATGAATACTTTTGCAAGACACTGTACATACTGTACATAGCATACATGAATCTACAGTACATCTGAGGATATGAGTTTTATTTTCCATAATATGTAACCAAATTAAATGGCCAACAAATGAAGTCAGTTAGCTCAGTAAACATCATTTTGGATTCCAAGAAAGAAAGTCTCCATAGACTTGCTTGCCCAAGAAAACCTCACTTATCAACTGTGTGCATGCAGTTCTATGTACAATCTACACATATTTTCATGCATAGATTAGTCACATGCCAGATCAGTTTGTCTTGTGCCTGACAATGTGTATGCATGCACAAGTACTCCTAACCACACACATTGTGACAGGAAAAAAAAGTGTATTTTCAGTAACCCAATTTTGAGAAAGCATGTAAGGTGTTATAAAAATGGTGCTGTTCTGTGGTTGCAGGAATTGTTACCATCAGGATTCAATCTTTTCAGGAGTATCACCAGTGATGTGGTACACAACCTCAGTCCTATAGTGCTGTCAGTCTTACTTTTAGCTTTTAAATCAAAACCTTTTTGACCTCTGGCACAGTTCCGTAATGGTCACTTTCACTCATTGTGTATCTCACATCATAAACCGTAGGTGCTAAAGAAGGCAACTGGACTTGCTTGAAATTCTTGAAGATGTTTCATCCCTCATCCAAAAGTCTTCTTCAGTTCTGTCTGACTCATGGGGAGTTCCAGGTATTTATCCTCTAGTGGACCAAAAACAACCCTAAGGAGAGTCATTGAGGTCACATGGGTCATCTACCCTCTCAGTCATCCTGTAGGTTGTTAAGGTCACTGGAGGCCAGGTGTGAACAGTGTTAGCAGCCTGGAGAGTCATTAGGGTGATCTGTGGGTCGTTGGGTCTCTCTGCCATCATGTGAGTCATTGAAGTCAGCTGAGTCTTGGTGTGGATATGTATTCAGTTTTCTGGGAAGTGTGCCAAGGACTGCATTGTAGGTGGCTGATAAGTGGTGTCTCAGCCCACCTCCTCTGTTAAGTGATGGTCATTCCAGGTTGACAAAGATGGCTTCTTTGATTCCTCTTTCACCTACAGACCTTAAGACCTACCGGATGGCTGAGAGTGTCAACAACCCATGTGACCTTAACGACTCTCCTTAGGTTTGCTTTTGGTCCACTAGAGGATAAATACCTGGAACCCTCCACTAGTTAGACAGAACTGAAAAAGACTTTCAGATGAGAGGTGAAATGTCTTCAAGAATTTCAAGCAAGTCCAGTTACCTTCTTTAGCACCTCCGGTTTACGATCACCTGGATGACTGAGAATCTTCACAGACATATCTCACGTTATGTTAGACACTATGTGCATTACTGAACCCAGTAGCACAGATGTACTTAAATTTTTTTGCCAAATTTTACAAGATCTTTTACTTCTGGCTTGAATTCTACTGTATCTTTTTCCCACCCACAAGCTGATTCTCCCCAACTGCATTAACTGCTACTAAATATGGGATGATGATTAACATATGCTTACTCTGTTACACATGAGACCAATTTATCTTTTTGAACTGCAGCATTATCAGACAGTTAAACTGAGCGAGACGAGAGTGCTAACTCCCTTATTTTGTATACATGTCCTAACAGTCAAGTCAAAGTAGATTATTTTGTCATCCAAGCAAACTTACTACACCTTACAACCCAAAGTGTATTAATTTACTTTTATGTCACATCCTAAAGGGGTTTATTCATCCCCTTATACTATAATGAACTGTAAACAATTGTAATTTTTCATTTATGAATTAACACCATAACATGATTTTTAACCATTTATAGTTACAGTGTAGTACAACGTTTATAGTTATCATATGTTAAAGTGGCTATAAACAAGTTTTTCCCACACCAGCCATTTGTTATTCTCTCTCTCTTGAAGTTAATAAGACCAAAAAATGCATGTTGTCATGATACCAAGAATCTGTAAAGCACCTTGAGGACTATCTCATGATGAAAAACCTTGGCCAACTATCAAAAAGTGCTTACCTTCATAACAAACAGCTGCTTATAGAGAGATTCACCATATCATTTTTCTTCATTTAATAAGACATTTTTAATCTGCTTATTATGCAGATCATTCTCAATAGAAGTCCTCTGAATGAGCTGTTGTAATACGCTGTTGTTTCTGTAATAACACACTGATCATTTGACTTATAGCCAACATTACAGTCAGAGCAACGCTGTTATAGAAATGATTCAGGACCTTCTGACCAAGTGGAATTGAGTACTACGATATAAACCTTATTAACGTCGATTTATTTGACAGATGTGTTCTTGTTCTATATCAAGATACAACTGAGCTCAGCAGTTAAATATTATGGGCCTGGCTTAAGGCGCTAACAGGATACGCTTGCTGGCATAAGATTTGAACTCACAACCCTTGGATCAGTAACCCACCACTGTACATATACACCTTAACTACTAAACCTCCACTGTACAGATACTCTAAACTCATAATGTAATTGTAATTCTTAACGTAGGCACAGCGTCGACTTCTTTCCCCCCAATACCACAGGTCAGGACCAGCATGGAAGTCAAATAGTCTCATACTGCAGTACGTAGGATGACAAAGTCTGTGATCTTGGGTTTTTATAAAAATATGTACAGTATATATTCTCCTCCAACTTAACAATGCCCCTTAAAAGGGACTCTCTTCCAAGAAACAAATCGGACAGAATGCTAGGACATGTTTGGTGTTCAGCATCATTCTGCTGAGGATGAGCAGGCAGTCACTATTAGCTAATGTCTTAACAATCTACACTCTCCAGCCACTTTATTAGGAACACCCATCGACCTGCTGTTTTCTGCAGTTATCTAATCAGCCAATCCCTTGATGGCAGCAAAATGCATAAAACCATGCAGATGCAAATCAAGAGCTGTAGTTAATATTCACAATGTTCAAACATCAGAGTGGGAAAAATTGTGTTCTCAAAGTGTGACTTTCTTTCACTGTGGCATGGGTGTTGATTTGAGCCAGATAGACTGGTTTGAGTATTTCAGAAACTGCTGATCTCCTGGGGTTTTCACACACAACAGTCTCTAGAGTTTACACAGAATGGTGTGAAAAGTAAAAAAATAAACATTGAGTGAGCGACAGTTCTGTGAGTGGAAACAAAAGCCTTGTTGATAAGAGAGGTCAAAGGAAAATGGCCAGATTGGTTCAAGCTGCCAGGAAGGATATAGCAACTCATAGCAACTCTTTACAGAAGAGCATCTCAGCAAGCAGAAAAGCATCTCAGCAAGCAACAGCAGAAGACCACATTGGCTTCCAGTCCTGCAGCCAGAACAGGAATCTTAGAATCAAGAACCATTTTCTATTAAAATGGCTGGTGAGAGTAAATAAATATCTATACTTGAGTACAGCTATGTATCCTATTATGCCATTTAATTAATTCACGTCTTCATTAACTGCTTTTTCCTGGTCTTTTACCCCATCCTAGGAATACTGGGCACAAGACTGGAATACAACAATCCATCGCAGAGCACTAAGTACACATACATTCAAATGCTTCTTCACATCTCATGGCAATTTAGCACAGTCTGTCCAAACTCCAGCACATTATGGGGAGGTGGAAGGAAACTCTCAAAAGAACTCAAAAGGAAACCCATGGAGAAAACATGGAGAATTGCACACATTTATTCCACATTCCACATGCTCCTTGGACCTGCCTGATGCATCCTGATGCCCTATTTCTGGCTGGAATCTCATCATATTGCCCCTGTGGAGGACGGCCCCATACGGACAGTTGAAAGTCGCACTTGGAAGATGGCTCTGGACACTTACAGTCATGCTTTTATGTCTGAGGACTACAGTTGACTTGCTAACTTTACAACTGCAAATGTCATGAACAGTTTTACACTCAAGTTTCCATCAATGAACAGTTTATAACATCAACAAAACAGACTTCATATTAAAATTGTTAAAAATGTTATAATCATGTTATCTGTTATCACCCAAATGAGGATGGGTTCCCTTTTGAGTCTGGCTCTTCTCGAGGTTTCTTCCTCATGTCGTCTGAGGGAGTTTTTCCTTGCCACCATCGCCACAGGCGTGCTCATCGGGGATAGATTAGGGATAAAATTAGCTCATGTTTTAAGTTGTTCAAATTCTGTAAAGCTGCTTTGTGACAATGTTTATTGTTAAAAGTGCTATACAAATAAACTTGACTTGACTTAAACACAAGTAGTCAGGCAGAAAGTCAGAAGGCTCAGTAAGGTCAGGTACTGGGACACAGAACGATACTTTGCGATGTATGTTTTGTGACTGCTGAGCTCATATAAGGGAGTGATTGCAGACTAACGAGATACAGGTGCACTTGTTAATACTCTGGAGATGAGGAGCACTGTGGTGTTTGGGAACTGTAGTCCGGAGTGGCCATGTTTGGAGGGTGCTCTGAGCTCAAGCTTTTAGCACTGTTACTGACTAATAATAATAATAATAATAATAATAATAATAGTCAGGCACTGGAGGCAGAGACGGATAAAAGAGTGGAGTTTTATTGTGTCCAAAAATGACACAAAACACAACAAAAACACAAGGAACAAGAACACTCGCATCAACAGAACTCAGCAAAGCAGCATGAAAAAACAACAAATGCATGACAAAGAAGCTAACAGAAACTGACATTGAAATCACAGACTAATCAGGTGATAAACTGAAGACAGGTGTGCATAGTCTTTAGTCTGTGAACAAAGTGTGTGGAATTTGTAGTTTGGGGTCACCATGGTTGTAGGCTTCACGGTGAGCTCTGGGAAGAACAACCCAAAAGTCTTGCTAGGGAGTTATTATTATTATTATTATTATTATTATTATTATTATTATTTATGTGTATGTACAGTACCACTCAAAAGTTTGTACACGCTATTCATTCGTAGGTTTTTCTGTATTGTGACTATTTTCTACATTGTAAAACAATACTGAAGACATCAAAACTATGAAATAACATATATGGAATTATGTGGTAAACAAAAAACTGTTAATAAAAACAAACTATGTTTGATATTTTAGATTCTTCAAAGTATCCAGCATTTACCTTGATGATGCTTTGTACACTATTGGCATTATCTTAACCAGCTTCATGAGGTAGTCACTTGGAATGCTTTTCAGTTAACAGGTGTGTCTCATCAAAAGTTAATCAGTGGAATTTCTTGTTTTCTTAATGTGTTTGAGATCAAACAGTAAAGAGTAAATAATAAAAATACAGTAAATAGCCCTATTCCACAACTGTAGTAATCTGTGTGTATATATATAGTCCAGATTCCAAACTTTTGACTGGTACTATATATGTAACTAATAATTTGGTGCAGTGGTGAGGTCACAAGGCTCTTTGTAATATAATGATGTGGTGCCCCCCAGTGTTGGAGTATAGAAATACCCAAGGACTGCGGATTGTGTCAATTTTTTTACATCATTCCTTTTTAAAAAACGTGCTTTAGAATGGCTGAGACAAAACTCACAGGATATGATGTACAGTATCACTGAAAAGTTTGGACACACCTTCTACTTCAGTGGTTTTTCTTTACGTGTTAATTGAAAAAACATTCCAGGTGACTACCTCATGAAGCTGGTTAAGATAATGCCAGTAGTGTGCAAAGTATCGTCAAAGTAAATGCTGGCTACTTTGAAGAATTTAAAATATGAAGCATTTTGGTTTTGTAAACACTTTTTGTTTACCACATAATTCCATATACTGTATGTTCCATATGTTATTTCATAGATTTTATGTCTTCAGTATTGCCCTACAATGTAGAGAATAGTCACAATACAGAACAACCTATGAATGAGTAGAGTAGCTCCCCACTTGACTGGTACTGTATATTAGATGTCCAAGTTCCTGACAAATTTGTGGCTCTCAAATCTTTGTCTATCATCTCAGGTTAATTCTTGACTATGCTCTGCTGATTTACAGTACATCCCCATGTGGCCTTTCCTGGGACTATGGGATTATTTTCATCTCAAAATTGTACGAGAACACAAAGATAAACTGTAATTTTTTTGTATCACAAATTTATTGTGATATTGGTTGTGTAAGTGGACATGTATCCTAAGATTTGTACATTTTCATATTGAAACTACACTGTTTACATTACAATGAATCACAACAGGGACTGCTTCAAACTTGAATGCCAGTAATTGCAATTGCAAATCACTTGTAATGCCAACAATGCACAAAATTATAATTACACACTTACTACTTCAGTGTTTTAAGGAGCATAATCCAAGTTTAGTGCTGCAGAAATCTATTCAAGCTGCACTTAAAACACTTCCAGTCATGTTTTAAAACTGTGCATGTAAAGCTCTTAAGCAAAACATAGAATACAATGCTAAACGCAAATATTCTTCTTGTATGTCAACTGCAGTTTATTTTTTACTGCAAATTTGTTAGCTAGCTCAGGAGAGCTACCCAGGGTGGACGTCAAGGATGTAGAGCAGTTCCTACCCAACCATGCACACACATTGGCAGTTTAGAGTAGCCAGTTAACCTGACTACATGTCTTTAGATGGTGGGGGAAACCAGAGCACCTGGAGGAAACCCACGCAGACACAGGGAGAACATGCAAACTCCATACAGAAAGGCTTCCGTTAGCCATGAGGTTAGGACCTGGAATCTTCTTGCTGTGAGGTGACAGTGCTAAATACTGCACCACTGTGGCACCCTAATTGAGAAAATGTATGAGATGTACGAGAGAATCATACATTCAAAATTTTGATTACACTTTACATTTACTGAATATTTACAACTTCAATACAAACATCTTGTCAATCATGCATGTGCTTATGTTGTTGTTGCGGTTGTTTTGTGTGTGTGTGTGTGTGTGTGTGTGTGTGTGTGTGTTTTCAGGCTCTTGAAGATCACCACAGAACACAACAGAGTTGTTTTATTAGTAAGGGTTGACTGGAAGGAATTCCTTTTTAACAAAAGCGGCAGTTACTTAACAGAAGGGTTTACACTGATAAGTAATCTTTAGCTGTGAAGAATTTGATCCTGTCCTACCAGGGTCATGTGTTTGTGTTTTTATTTTGGTTGCTGTCCTTGGTGCTGACTTAGCAATGCTTTTGGAGCACTGAGCTCTACGTCAAAATCTGGAGAGCTCATAGCCTATGCCCCGCTATAGAGATGAGTGAAGCCATCTAGCCACCATCTTACCACTCACATCATGTGTATTTGGCTTATTTGTTAAACCATCATATCCAATCAAATTTGCCCCAAGAAAAGAATCTCCTGAATTTTTTCCCCTTTCATTAGCTCCTCTTATTTTTTCAACTTTACCCACATTCCTTGCATATCTTTATAGCGCTCCCCTTCATTGTCATTGTTTTTTTCCCTTTTCTAGTTCAGTCTCTGATCATTTTCTAATGGCTCTTTTACTACTACAATTATTTTTATGGATATTATTTCAGTTTTTGTTTGTACAGGAAATCATATATCGGACACCGTCCAGGAAATGAGCCACTGACCAGGAAAAATAACCAACCCTGATTTAAGAGTACTTATCAGTATACTTGCACTCAATTTAAACTAAAATCATGTAGTTAAAACAAACAATCATGCCCATTTTGTCAATTTGTGTAAGTGGGTGTAACATGTGTAGATGATCTACATTGTCAATTGTGCTTAGCCTCAGGTAAATGAAAATAACTACGGTCCAAACTAGAACAATAACATAACTCTTTTTATTTGCATCCACTGCTGCCATTTCTGCCTAAGGCTATGGTCCTTCTTTCACTTATGCTACTGAGGCTAATTTACTCCATTTTTTTTTTTTATTTGAGCCATTGAATTTAAGCTCATACATTCAATCTCAAACATGTATAGAATTTGGCTTTGATCTAATCTGGAACATTTCCATCGAAAATCTGACACAGTCACAGTGTTCATCCCATATATCAATGTCAGATTTTCAACAAAAACAGACAAGACGATGAGACAACAGATGTTCTGTTGTTTTTTCCCCTTTTGCTCATAAAAAGCTATAAGGGGTCCACGCAAATGGCATTGTGCACACACATCTAAAAATGATCACACACCATCAGTACTCACAGGTGAAATGTCTGTCTACAACCTTTGACTTCACTACTGCACATGCAGGCATTTTTCTTGTAATTTTTCTCACCAACTACAAAAATAACTTGTCCAGTTTTGTGTAGTTTCCAGTAGCCTAAATGACCATTCCGCTCTGCAATGTGAGTGGTAAGATGGCATCCAGATGGCTTAATTCTGACAAGCCTATTGTCATGCTCCGCCCCGAACTTCCACTCCGGAGATTACTTATCTCCCAGGTCAGCACTAATCCGGATCCGGGACGGGAATTCCATCTAGCCTGCATTTCACTTCCTGGCTCTCTCTGCTGTGTATAAATAAGCCGTTCTCAGACCCTGACTTTGCCAGAATGTCTTGTTTTGCTATTCTAGCCATTTCTGTGCCTTTATTGTGTTTCATGGTTTTTGCACTAAGGGTTTTTTCTTGTTTATGTTTTTTGCTCTAGTGTTTTTGTCATTGTCTGTCTTGTGTTTTTGTCAAGTTTTTTGTCTTTGTACATGGACTGTTTTTGCCATTTGTTTGTTTACCTTTTTTGCCATGCCCTTTCCCTGGATTAAATCTCATTATTTATTGGATTACTGCCTGTGTGTTCTGCTTCTGGATCCTAATCTCATCACCCCTAACAGTACGTTCTGGGCAGCATGGATCCAGCAGAACTCGCCCGTCTGAGAACAGCCATCCAGCAGCAAGGGACTCTCCTTGGGACCCATCAACAAGACCTCCATCAGATCACTCAGAACCCTGTCCAACTCACTCAACCTCCTCACCACACAGATGCAGTGCTATCAAGCTGTGCCTATCCCTGCCCAGCTGTCTCCTACTTCAGCACCTACCACTGCTCTTCTCTGCGAACCGAGACTTCCAGTGCCTCAGCCCTACGATGGAGTACCAGGTACTTGCAGATCATTTATGTCTCAATGCTCTTTGAGCCTAGAACTGCAACCTCTGGCCTTCCCCACAGAACGCTCCCCGGTAGCATATATAATCATGCTTCTCACTGGCAAGGCCAGAGAGTGGGGAACAGCGGTCTGGGACATCGATGCACCCTTTTGTTCCTGTTTCAAGGACTTCTCCGAGGAGATGAGGCGAACTTTTGACCATTCTCTGTCCAGCCAGGAGGCGGCTAGAGGGCTCCTGGAGCTGCAGCAGGGGTCCCGGTCTACCTCGGACTACGCCATCGAGTTCCAGATGTTGGCGACATCATGCAGTTGGAATGAGAGTGCCCAGATCGAAGCGTTCCTGCATGGCCTGTCTGATGCCATTAAGGATGAATTGGTATCATGGGAACTGCCTTTGAACCTCTCCAGCCTCATGGACCTTGCCAACTGCATCGATGCTGGACCCAGGCAATGGAGGAGAGAGAAGAACCACCCTAGCTTCACCTCCTCTCCACCCCCTGCCGCGTCCGTCGAACCCATGCAGGTAGACTGGGGTTGGGTGTCAGCGGAGGAACGACAGCACCAGCGGAGCACAGGGGCCTGTTTCTATTGTGGTCAGCGAGGACACATCTGCCAAGCCTGCCCACTAAAGGGAACAAGACCACCAGTGAATCGAGGGGCCCTGGTGGGCAACACTCAGAACCAGCCCCCTGCTGATCGACCGTTACTCCCTGTCATCGTCATCCACGACAACCAGCATCACCATCTCCAGGCCCTCGTTGACTCAGGGGCGGACAGGAACCTGAT
>JAOBAM010000015.1:24166690-24177554 GCA_025212355.1 Notarius kessleri
TAATGTGTGTGTATTGTTACATTGTAGAATAAAGTTCAACCAAACTCGCTGTTTTGCTTCCGTGACCTTTTTTTTTTGTAGACCGTATGTTTTAGCGTGCGCCTTATAATCCGGTGCGCCTTATGTATGGGTTAAGTACAGAAATGGGCACCATAATTGAGACTGCGTCTTATAATCCGGTGCGCCTTATGGTGCAGAAAATACGGTATATTATTGTTATTATTATTATATGGCCAGATCTGCCAAACGTTCTGCATTTTGTGTAGGACCATCACAATTTAACATCAGACCATGCTTGTACAAGTTATCACGCAAAATAAGCAGTTTTTTTCCTCCCCATAAAACAGCAGAGGAGCCAACTGACACCAATCTTGAATGACTTGTGCAGGTGTTCTGAACTCTCTGATATTACCCAACACTACCTGAAAGACATGCCCACTTCCCCCCAATCTCTCTCTCACTCCATTTCCTTAATGTGAAATAAAATCAGTGTAGGTTCATCTTGGATAACAGACACATTTCACATCAGGGAACCAGATTTATTAGGGATGCCACTGAAACATTTTGATCAAAAACGGCGCTCAGTTTTTGACTGGAGGGGGAAGAAAGCCCTACAATTAAGTATCAGATCTAACACTTTACAAATAATAACAGCAGTGATGATTAGCTCCATCACTGCAGATGTGTTCAAAACACTGCACAATGAAGGTCCATTACATATAGTCCATAGGGATGCAAGACAACAGATTTGTAAAAAGGACCTTTCTGAAAATAAGCGGTTGTGTGTGTTTAATTGCTTGCTGCAGAGTTGTTTAAAATTCATCATCAAGCTAAGTTTTTGTGACTGCAGCTACTGACAAACAGCATGACTATTGTTACACTTTTCTGTCCCTTGTTTTCTTGTTCTGGATGATTAAAATCACTTTTCACAATGTTTAAAGTGGAAAAATTAATAATATTGCACATGCTTAGTATTTACTAAAGAATGCCACGTGTGGCCTAGCTTATTTAAAAAAAAAATCAATCATCCCCATCTATCCTTCTGTTAATTACTTTGAATTTTGAGACAAAAAGTGTGAATACCAAGTTAAAGCTATTCTATCTGCACTGTTTTATCAAGCTGAACCATTTGGTTCTGTCATGAAAGAGAGGCCAATTTAAATGTTTTTCCACACACAACTAGAAGGATAAAGCAATAGTAACTCCTCCATCTCCATTGTGTTGCTCTATTCTTTTGTTCTGCTGCATCTCAAGAGTTAATTATTTAAATTACAAGGAAAAAATTGTTGAACATCTTTAAACTCAGCTTTGTATGTAAAATGAAAAGTGAAGTGAGTGAAGTATGAAACACTCAAATATACTGAATTGCTGAATCAGCATCTGAAATGTTTTCTCCAAGCTCAGCTGATCAAAATTAGGGTTTCTAAAATAAAAGTACTCCTTGCATGCAAGATGATCACAGACATTTATAAAAGAGGAGCACAAAAACAGTTTTAAGTCAGCAAACTGAGGTACCTGGTGGTTGTGGCATGGAACCGTGCAGCATGTCCCCTCAGCGCTTTGGCTGGCTGTGCTGGGGAAGTGGCCAGCTGATAATTGTCACCTCCAACGACCAGTGAAGAGCATAACGGAGTGCTGTTCGCCCTTCTCCTGCCACGTGGAGCTGAAGAGCAACGCTTCTGTTGCCGACATCTCACCAGATTTACACCTTTGTTATGGCTTGTACTTTCACTCTTACGCTTCAGGATCAAGGTGAAAGGAGGATGATCGAGTTTCCCATTGCTCAGCTGATTGAAAATGACTGCATTTTGTTTGGGGATGACCAGCTTGGTATCAAATTGCGGCCTCATACTTAACTCCACATTGGACAGAGAAGACTGGAAAATCTCCGACTCCGACTTGTACAAACGTCGTCTCTTCCCAGCTTTGGCTTTCCATGCTTCCTCCAACCCAGTCCTGCAGCCATCATGGTCCTCCACACTGTCATCTTCCAAAAGCACAGTGTGGGCTGATTTGCGTCGACTCTTGGATGATGGTGGGATGAACTTCACAGTCTCTCGACCATCAGAAAGAGAAGGAGGAGTTGAAGGTGGCACCAAAGTTTGAAATGAAGGAGTGTCCGCTGAATTTAGGCCAGTGGTTTTGTCATTCTTCTTGAAGGTCCAGCAACTGCCATTGATCTTACTAAGGCTGCCAATGGAGTTGAGAATGACTGTGGCTTTGTTGATGGACAACTTAGAAATGTCAAGACCAGGCTCTTGTTTGCAGTCCAGGCTTGTTCTGATCCGGTTATTGATATTAGACGAGAAAGAGCTTGCCTTTGGGACAGTTATGGCATCAAATTCCTGTGGACTGACCCTGACCTTCTGGAAAAGGAAGTAGAACTCTGGGCTCCCTTGCACTGTTTGGCCACCAAAGGTCAGCGTATCACCATCAAATATCTCCAACAAGACACCTGACTGGATTCGAACATCATTCACCCACGTACCTATTAACAGATGTAAAAAGTTAGTGATGCTGCAGTTACCAGTAATGATCTGCACCTTCATATAAAAACACTGATGTTACAGAAATTATTTTTAACTTGGGGCACAAAAATTTGTTTAACCTATATGAGCAATTTGGATATCTGGAATACGCTGAAATGACAGTTTGGACAAACGGGGGGGGACCCCCACAACACACCCCACTGACTACTTTAACACTAACCATAGCTGCTCCGGTCCCTCACTTGGACCTTCCAGCTCTCCTCTCCTGCAGTGTCGGTCTGTTTTTCAGCATGCAGCTCAGCATGTACACGTGAAACAGTTGCTGAGTCCAGGGTAACGTCGCACAACTCTGCCAGCCTACCCAATCTGAACACAGAGTGCACAAGTGCTGGCCGAAAAGTGTACAGGTCATGAACAGAGTCTGATACAGCATTGCCATGGCTGTTTACAGTACTCGATGATCCAATTCTCAACAGCTGGAAACAGGGCTGGATTCCAGGGAACATGTTGGCATGCCCACAAGGGAAAACAGCCAAAATGACACCCACTTTTAGATATTTTACACAGAACTGCAGCTTGCAGGATTACAACCCACCATTGTAGATTGTCTTTAGTCATTCAATAGATAAAATCCTGTGTAAATTAGGAAAAGGCTTACACCAGCATCATATAAAAGTGTTCGTGCAAACAGCTGTATGTAAGATGGTGAGGTCACAGTCAGATGGTCTTCATCCTAGGAAGAAATAAAGACATCCTTACATCACTTAAACAGAAATATGAGTATTTATTGCAGCGGAAAATAAAACATCAGATCACTTAGTAATATGGATGAACATTAACACGTGAACAAAAAGTTATAATTTATTTAATTTTTTTATCCTTTAACTCATGGTGTAAAGCCCTTTAGTGGTCAGCTGTGACTTAGCTTCTGCAGCTACTGCTCTTATTGTTTAGCAGCAAGTCTTAACTGTCACGCTAGCAGAGCTGTCCAAACGTCAATGACCTTGAAAATGTCTAAATACAAGTCAAATTATACTATTTCTTTCTTTCTTCTTTAAATAATTGTATTACTGAGTTTTATAAATCAGAGACACGGTGCGCGTGCAGTTTTAACGCCAGCGAGTAAACAGGAAATGGCGATGGGAAGGCGCTAAACACGGCTTAACTCCCGACTCAAGTCCACAAAAAATTAAAATAAAGTGCCTAAGAGTCATTTAAACTCCTGTTTCAGCTGAGCATTAGGGCAGTAAACCATTATAAAAATAAAAAAAAATAAAAAAAAACATGACAAACCCAAAATATTACGCCAGATTACTACAAACCTGAACATTATGCCTCTTATTGTTTCCTCCTTACTAAATTTTTTAGCGATTTCCTCCCAGGAAGTGCTTTGAAATTTGGCGCGCCGGTTTCCTTGCGCGAAATTTAACGCCACTTCCGCTCTAGCTGCAGCATTAGTAAAGCATCGGATTCAATCCTTAGAAGAGTGGTTTCAGTATTTTTGTCATTAGTAAGACACTCGATAGTGTTCAAGGGTCTGTTCGAAACACACATGAAATAAGACTTCGAGTCATATCTGAATTGTTTGCCAAGTTTCTTCTGTCGCTACAGAACCAAAAGTTCGGGGGGCGGAGTCATGTATCATCCAGCACCTCCCACATGGGCGGAGTCGAACCATTGGACTGACCTCTAAAGCGGGAATTCTGAGCTCGGTATTTTCGACTTCCGTGTATTCGAGGTACAAAGTGGGAAAAACAAACAGACGCCTGCATATTCATTTTATTAGCAACGCAGCAAATTAACAATCGTTGTATTTACCTCAGAACAGTGAAGTGTAGAGTCAGTGTTGCAGATTTAACAAGTCAACATGTCCATGCTGATTGATCTAAAGCTAATACTTGTGTATATACAGTAGAACTAATTTAAAGTGAAGTGTAGCTGATGCTATGAGCCGCCATGTTGATTTAACGTCAGAGGAGCCATTGGTTGAAAAATGGAGCCCATGTTCAAGGGGAGTTTCCCTTCCCTCTTTCTGGGGAATTATAAGTTACCTCTAATCAAACTCAGTAAGAGTATTCCAACCTTCAAGTCCTGTCAGAAAATATCGAAATATTTTGTAATACACAATCGTAATAACTCAGTCTAAACTCATACAAACGAACTTCCAAGGAGGATTAGTTTTGTTTTTTTTTTAAAGACCAAATCACTAATTTCCATAGAAACCATAATAATAAAGACAGTGTCTACTGTCTGTGGCTTATCTCTGAATACAAATAATTGTAAAAATGAATAAAACCATTAGATATTGTGATTTTAGACAATGCTGATGTTAACCTAAATCTTAAGCCTGTCATTGACAAAGAACAAATGCGATTAATCTGTGGCTGGTGAGACCTCACTTTCAAGTTAAGGACATTACTTAATAAAACTGAAGGAATTTCTAGATTGAACTTTGGCTAGCCCATGCCATCAGATTAATTTAGTTTATTTTAAGCCATTCAGAGCTGTACATGATCATCTGCTTCAGCATCACCCAATTGCACTTGAGCCTCACATCAGAGACACTGTCCTTCAGGATTTTCTGGTATAGAGCTGTACATTAACTTTTTGTACATACCACTAGTGCTACAGAGTTTGATCATTTTGTAGCACAGGCCACAAAATTGTAGCAAGTATGAAACATCTATTACCATCTCTAAAAACAACCACAAGTAGTGCAGTTGATCATTTAAACAGGTATGTGACTGGCAAAGGACATGAACGTTGCATACAGGGCACATGAAAAATCCAAACTTTAAAAGAAATGTATCCAGATATATCTGTACGTTTTTCTCTTTCATTTTGCCCTGAAGTTCATTTAGCAGTTGTTCTTGAGTTTCTTCCTTGCAGGCTTGCCCTGGGCATTTGCTTTAGCACTTGAACATATCACACTAATTTACTCGTCTAGGTAGCGGTGCTGGGAAGTTACTTGGAAAACTGCTACATTAAATGAAGCTTCACTACACAAACATGGTAAAAGTAGTTTACTACATCAGAGGCTATTTTTAAAATATTGTGTCCTGAACCAACTTCATGCAAAGTCAATGCTATCTCAGGTGATCAACATAACCACAGGTAATGATGTTCAGTTTAATTGTTTATTAAAACAATAAACCCATGATCATTTCTCTTATTGCTCGAAAACAAACCAACCAAAAACAAATAAATATAGCTGCAAGCAGCGATGGGGGCCCTCGCACCTCCAATTCCGTGACTCGTCACACATATTAATCATACAATGTACACGCATCTGAGATGTGAGAGAAAAATCTGGGTATCTGAAATGTGCGCCACCAGTGATGAGTTTTTAGGCAATGGAGTCACTACTGTCCAGGTCCAAATGGTGGCACTATACCAGAGGGTCACATTGGGCATGTGGATATCATCAGAACTATCATATCCTATAACCTGTGAAGTTCGAACCATATCAGGCAACGCATGGTTAATTTATGACACACCTCCTGTTTGCGTGGCGTAACATGTAAATTTATTGTTCCACCATTTCACCAGCTTGTAAGTTATTGCAAATCCCTTCGCAATTCAAAGTCAGCAACATCTTGAAATCATGTATACCAAATATGGCATGAATCCAACAAACCACCTAGGAGGAGTACGTTAAAATGTAACATGTCAAAACATACAAAACCAAAAATCTCACTTCCTGTTGAGTATGGCTGATGCAATGTATATTGCAATTTTGTTTGTCGAAGGGGCACCCCGCACACCTACTAAATTTGACATGGATAGGTGAAACTATATACAAGGCAGGAGTCTCTGACATATGGGGATGCTATGGAGTCCCCCGGACACACCTGGGGTCAAGCCCCTATCACTGAGTAACAGTGAGCCTGGCTGACGTGTGTACCAAATTTCATGAGTTTTCGCCCATGGAAACCACCTCAAAAATGGCAAAAAGTGTTGAAGAATAACAAATATAGCCACAAGCAGCAACAAGGGGCCCTCTGGTTCCATGACCCATCACACGTTTTCATTGTACAATGCACACGCATCCAAGATGTGAGACAAAAGCCTGGGTATCTGATGTGTGCGCCATGAGTGATGAGTTTTTAAGCAATGGAATCATTACTGTCCATGTCCAAATGGTGGTGCTATACCATAGGGTCACTTTGGGCATGTGGATATCAGAACCATTATATCCTATAATTCAAAATTCAATTCAATATAATTCAATTCAAAAGTCAGCAACATCTTAAAATCACATACAACAAATATGGCATGAATCAAACACACCACCTCAGAGGAGTACATCAAAATGTAACGTCAAAACACACAAAACCAAAAATAACACTTCCTGTTGAGGATGGCTAATAGAATTTATATTTCACTTTTGTTCATCCTGGGGCACCCCACACGCCTACCAAACTTGACACGGATAGGTGAAACTATATACTGGGCAGAAGTCTCAATGACATGTGGGGGTGCTATGGAGTCTCCTGGGCATGCCCAGGGCCAAGCCTCTATCCTTGAGTAGCAGTGGCCAGGATTGATGTATGTACCAAATTTCATGAGTCAGAGTTTATAGGTAATGGAATCATTACTGTCTAGGTCCAAATGGTGGCGCTATACCACAGGGTCACTTTGGGCATGTGGATATCATCAGAACCATTATGCCTTATAACCTGTGAAGTTTTAGCCATATCAGGCAATGTATGTTGAATTTATGACACACTTCCTCTTTGCATTGCCTAACATATACATTTATTGTTTTGCCATTTCAACAACTTGCAAGATATCGCAACTCCCTTCACAATTCGAAGTCAGCAACATCTTGAAATCACGTACACCAAATATGGCATGAATCCAACTAACTGCCTCAGAGGAGTACGTTAAAATGTAGCATCAAGACACACAAAACCAAAAATAACTCACTTCTTATTGAGGATGGCTAATAGAATTTATATTGCAATTTTGTTCACAGATAGATGAAACTATATACCAGGCAGAAGTCTCAAATGTCATGGGGGGGGCTATGGAGTGCCATTGACACATCCGGGGCCAAGCCTCTATCCCTGAGTAGTGGTGGCCAGGACTGATGTGTGTACCAAATTTTATGAGTTTATATTTTTTGGCAATGGAGTCATTACTGTCCAGGTTCAAATGGTGGTGCTATACCAGAGGGTCACTTTGGGCATGTGGATGTCATCAGAACCATTATGTCTTATAATCTGTGAAGTTTTAGCTATATCAGGCAATGCATGGTGAATTTGTGACACACTTCCTCTTTGCATGGCAAAACAAATTTATTGGTTTTCATTTCAATTTATTGAGGCTCATTTCAACATCATGCAAGATATCGCAAATCCTGTGGCTAGAACAATGTACATTTCAGTTTTGTTCATCTTGGGGCACCTTACACACCTACCAATTTTGACATGGATAGGTGAAACTATATACTGGGAAGAAGTTTCAATGATGTGTGAGCGCACTATGGAGTCCCCTGGACAAACCTGGGGCCAAGACTCTATCCCTGAGCATCAATGGCCAGGACTGATCTGTGTACCAATTTCATGAGTTTTTGCCCATGGGAACCACCTCCAAAATGGCAGTGTTGAATAATAATAATAATAATAATAATAAATAGTAATAATCAGTACAGAAACAATAGGGCCTTGCCCCTCCAGTGCAGCAGCCTGTGGTGAATGCCAGAGGCCTTGCACCTCCAGTGCTCAGGCCCGAATAATAATAATAAGAATCAGAACAGAAACAATAGGGCCTTGCACGTCCGATGCAGCGGCCTCTGGTGGACATCAGATGCCTTACACCTCTGGTGCTCGGGCCCTAAAGAAGAATCAGAGCAGAAACAGAGCCTTGCATCTCCGGTGCTCAGGCCCTTAAAAAAAAATCTGTAGAGAAACAAAAGAGCCTTGCACCTCCAGTGGACACTCTGGTGGACACAAGAAGCCTTGCACCTCCAGAGCTTGGGCCCTTATAAGAATTGGAGCAGAAACAACAGGGCCTTGCACCTCTGGTGCTCGGGCCCTAAAAATGCCACATGTACAGAATCAGATAATTCAATTCAATAACGTCTGTGAAGGTTCTCAGTCATCCAGATCATAGTAAAACCATAGGTGCTGAAGAAGGCAACTGGGCTTGCTTGAAATTCTTGAAGAAATTTCATCTCCCATCCAAAAGGCTTCTTCACTTCTGTCTAACTAGTGGGAAGTTCCAGGTATTTATCCTCTAGTGGACCAAAGGCAACTTTAAGGAGAGTCGTTGAGGTCACATGGGTCACTGAGTCATCCTGTAGGTGTAGGTCCCTGGGGCTGGGTGTGAATGGTGTTAGCAGCCTAGAGAGTTGTTAGGGTGATCTGTGGGTCATTAGCTCTCTCTGCCATCATGAGTCTTTGAAGTCAGCTGAGTCTTGGTGTGGATGTGTATTCAGTTTTCTGGGAAGTGTGCCAAGGACTGCATTATAGGTGGCCAATAAGTGGTGTCTCAGCCCACCTCCTCTGTTCAGTGATGGTCTTTCCAGGTTGATGAAGATGGCTTCTTTTACTCCTCTTTCAAACCACCAGTCTTCTCTGGCTAGAATGCATACATTACAGTCCTGAAACGAGTGTCTTTTGTTATTGAGACGAAAATAGACTGCAGAGTCCTGGCCTGAGGAACTGGCTCTCCTGTGTTGAGCCATGCACTTGTGAAGCAGTTGTTTCATTTCCCCAGTGTACAGGTCTGTGCATTCCTCACTGCACTGAATTGCATACACAGTGTTGTCCTGTTTGAGTCTGGGTATTCTGTCCTTAGGATGGACCAATTTCTGCCTCAGAGTGTTATTGGGTCTGAAGTGTACAGGTAAATTGTCCAGGTAAAGTGAACAATGCAGTCTTTGGCACACTTCCTAGAAAACTCAACACACATCCACACCAAGACTCAACTGATTTCAATGACTCACATGATGGCAGAGAGAGCCAACGAGCTATAGATCACCTTAATGACCCTCTAGGCTGCTAAAACGATTCACACCCAGCCTCCAGTGACCCTAACAACCTACAGGATGACTGAGAGACTCAACAACCCATGTGATGTCAATGACTCCCCTTAGGTTTGCTTTTGGCCCACTAGAGGATCAATACCTGGAACTCCCCACTAGTCAGATATAACTAAAGAAGCCTTTTGGATAAGAGGTGAAATGTCTTCAAGGATTTCAAGCAAGTCCAGTTGCCGTCTTTAGCACCTAAAGTAAATGGTCATAGTTTATAAAGTATTCTGTTTTCATTACGGACACTTCCAAATACACCACTAGGTTTCAGGGCTTACAGAAAAGGTACTGCTTCCGACTTATGCCATATTTGAGTGATTATGATTTTATGAAAGTGAATGAATTTGCTTTTAATTCATTGTTTCCTCAACTGCCTCAAAATATTAGTGGTACTGAACAAGTTACAGTATTTCATTTACTGTTATATACACCACTGACTGCTGTTTCTGTGTTTTTCTTCACAGCTCTCACAATTTTTTCCATCATCCACTGTCAACCTGTTTGATGCCTGGTTGTTAGTACTGTGACAACAATCTTTTCTTTGTTGTATTGGCAATAACCAATGCTTGTGCAATGGCTCTGATGTATTTCCCCTCTTTTCTCTGCTTCAACATGGCTCCCCCGTCTCTCTCAACAGCTTTTCTAGGTCTTCATGCTGGTTTATCCTTTTTAACAACAAATGCACACTTCACAGTTGAAACCCAGGGCTTAAACCAAGAGTAAACATTCAGACCTATTAATTATTTAAATAGACAATCTAACAGGGTGCACCTGGGCAACAAGAAACATCCGTTCCAATACTTTTGATTACCTTTAAAAATTGGGTGGTCTATCACCAAAGGTGCCATGTTCTGTGTTGTTAAACACATGGAGGAAATCAGAAAATGAATACAGGATGATAGATCAGAATTTCAGCTTTCATTTTTTGAGTTCAAACACAAATGTTTTCTAAATATACAAATATTATAAAAATATAAAGTTGTGGTAAATGTAATATTTGCTACAGCAAGTTTTCACTTCCAGACCACGGACACAAAATTTTGGATTGATTTTTTTTTTTTTAAGTTTTCTTCCTTTAGGCCTACCCTATGTTAAAAACCACTGATGTATTAATAATGCAAAGTTGAGAAGCTAGCAATCAAGTGGAAGTGGCAAAGCTGAATCCTGAATGACACTTAACATCTACAAATATTATTTTGAACCAAAATAAAAAGTAACCATTGTAATATGAAAATAAATCAGTACCATGAACCTCTTGTTGTGGCAATATTATTTATTTCTACCAACTTTTCTCAGTTCCACTATTTTGAAATCTGGACTTGTCCCATTATCTCAA
>JAOBAM010000015.1:24230183-24240959 GCA_025212355.1 Notarius kessleri
CTCTACAACTGTGGTGAGCAGAAAAGCATCTCAGCATGCAACAGCAGAAGACCACATTGGGTTCCACTCCTGCCAGCTAAGAACAGTAATCTTAGAATCAAGAACAAGTTCTGATTAAAATGGATGGTGATTGTAATGTCAGTTCAGCACATGGTTATTGT
Organism: Notarius kessleri; assembly: GCA_025212355.1. Lineage (NCBI taxonomy): Eukaryota > Metazoa > Chordata > Actinopteri > Siluriformes > Ariidae > Notarius > Notarius kessleri. Next base: position 24,230,345 of record JAOBAM010000015.1, read on the forward strand.
TAAATTTGTATGTTGTAAAAGTGCAGTTACTCTGGAAAACTACACTGGACTAACTATTGTGAATTTTTCTGGTATGTTGACAAGTTTTTACATATAGCTGCATTTTGTATGAATTTTGTGACCTCATCCTGAGTCATGGTTATTACACTCCTCTCCTGCCTTCTCCTCTGCTTTTGGAAAAAACTTGCTCAACTCTCTGCATAGACAGACTAATTGGCCACCACCTGCCTTCTATGAGATCTCAATAAATGAAGAGCTGAAAAAATCCAGTTAATTCTCAGACTTCTGTGTTATTGCACTTAACATTATATATAGACAGGAGTGTTTTATTTCAGTAGAGTATTTAGTAATTAAATGTAACCCTTTGTTCATTGTTTATTATTCAACTGTTTTTAGCACTCAGTTAATTCAGTTACTCTATGATAATTAAAAATGTTTTACTTTAGTTAATGTTTCATTTATTTTAAATCCCCAAATCCCCTAAATAAATGTTTAAATCCCCAAAAGTATTAAGTTGCACAATAAGGCCAAAATGTTGTGCACCCCTGACCATCACAACCATATGTGTTTGTTGGACATCTTGTTCCAGTTTTATTCTCTTTTTGCTATTATAATAAGCTCCACTCTTCTGGGAAGGTTTTCCACTTGATTTTGAGGCATGTCTGTGTGGATTTGTGTTCATTCAGCCACAAGAGCATTAGTGAGATCGGACACTGATGTTGGGATGTTGAGGAGGCTTCAGTTCCAGTTCATCCCAAAGGTGTTCAGTGGGGTTGAGTTCAGTCAGGGTTCTGTACAGGACACTCGAGTACTTCCACTCCAACCTTCACACACCATGTCTTCATGGAGCTCACTTTGTGTACAGGAGCATCATCATGCTAGAGCAGGTTTGAGCTTCTTAGTTCCAGTGAAGGGGAATTGTAATGTTACAGCAAACAGAGATGTTCTGCATAATTATGTGCTTCCAAGTTTGTGAAAACAGTTTCAAGGAGAACCACATATGGGGGTGATGGTCAGTGGTGCACATACTTTTAGTCATATAGAGAATATTCTCATTTGATTTGATTAATTATTCTTAATGAATTACAAAGTACAAAAGTTTGGAGTGAAGATAGTTATTGATAATCAGGGAATAACAGTTTCAGTCATCTGATAACCATCTAGGACACACAGTGCGCACATTGTTTAATGCAGAATTCTTAGTTTATTAGATTTTCCACAGCCACTTCAATTATTTTTAAGAGATCCAGTGCCAACGTAAGAGAATGACATAATTATGTGCAGTTGCTGTGATGAAATCGGATAAAAGTGATTATGTAACAAACATTTTGTCCTACAACAAATATGATGTTTCATCTGGAGGTCAAAGGACATGAGAGAAAGGAATTGACTGATGATTTTTTTTATTATTATGTGTCACATCTGGAGTTCAGCTAAGTAAAGACAAAAGGCTCAGACAAGTTTCATTTCTCTTCAATAAATCAAAATCTTAGACATATTCATGTTGTAGGCAAATGTACATTGTGGTCTGACATTAACTCTGCATGTTTCCTGTTATTTATGATATACATAACTTACATCTCACCAAAGTCTGTAATAGTCTATAAGTTTCTGTAAACCTATCAGTTTTACCCAGTACAATAAAATATTCATATATTTAACATTTATTATCTTCCCTTATGAGCTTGAGCCTATGCTACTTTAGATCTTGGTCATGAGGTGATTATATATTTCACCTCTCATGTTAATATGCTACGTCTTATGTTTGAGAGGACATTTATATTACTTCATTAATTTCCCAGATTAAATTTTCTCCCAGGTGGGAGAAAAAAGAGAGACCGGGAGAGAAAGAGTTTAGTGACATTAATGTTTGACAGGTGCCATGATCTTATTCATGACTTTCTTCTTTCTTAGTCTCTCTACTTCTCCTCTCCAACTTTATCCTTTCTTTCTCTTTCATTTCTTCCCCCTCCTCCTTTCCTTTTTTGGGGTGGTTGGACCAGATCAGTTCCAGACCTTTAGAAAGCTGTCCCATGAGCCAGTGCACACACACATGCCATCCAGTGGTACTCCGATGCAACTTACTCTGTTGTCATGCCCAGACAACACTCCTAAAAAGAGGGCACAAAAAGGAGTAGAATATACTGTAAGTTGTTTAGATCTCGCTTACCTACCATCCATGTACTGCTACAATCCAAGTCTCCACAAGCACTTTGTACCTTTCTACACAATGCCAACCTATTTAAGCTCAGCCCTATAGTTTTTTCCACTCACCCACTTTCTCGCCCTTCAGCAAGTCCCACATGTTGCAGTTAAAGTTGTCATATCCAGCAAATATGAGTCGGCCTGACATAGACAGGGCCAGGGACGTCACAGCACTGTTTGCTGTGACGTCCTCGTAGCACATCACCTCCTGATCAGCGCGAATGTCAAATATCTTGAGGGTACAATCGTCTGAGCCAGTCACAAAAGCGTTTCCATTGTTCAGGTACTAGAAGCAAAGAACATAGATCAAGGAGTAATTCAGTATAGCTGAGCTTTCCACACTAAAGGATTTTTTTTTCTCCTTCATGAGCTGTACTCTCTCCATAAGAGAGTTTAGGGTGTCTTATGCTTGTCTTTGTGGTACTTCTCCATTCCACACCCCAAAATCTGGTTCTTTAAGTTTGACCTAATAGTCATTTCCATAGATTATTATTATTATTATTATTATTATTATTATAAAATCACTGTGGAGTCACCAATGGCCCTCACTATGGGTGGAAGTAAATTTTCTGACCTCTGCTTTGCACTTTTGAAATTAATATTTTCTATTATTCCAATTATACACCTTATGACCACTGACAGGTGAAGTGAATAACACTGATGATCTCATGACAATGGCACCTGTAAACGGGTGGAATATATTAGGCTTCAAGAGAACAATCAGTTTTTGAAGTTGATAACATAATGTAAGCAGGAAAAATGGGCAAGTGTAAGGAGCTCAGCGACTTTGAAAAGAACCAAATTGTGATGGCTAGATCACATCAGGCGGTACAGTGGTGCAGTTGGTTAACACTGTGGCCTCACAGCAAGAAGGTACTGGGTTTGATATGCAGTGATACTGCAGTGATATGCCAGGGAGAGATCACATCAATTCTGATACCTTTCTGTTTTAGCCAGCATTAACTTTTTCAGCAGTTAGTGCTACAGTCGCTCTTCTGTGGGATTGGACCATATGGGCTAGCCTTCGACACCCATGACCCTGTCGCCGGTTCACCGGTTGTCCTTCCTTGCACCACTTTTGGTAGGTACTAACCACTGCATACTGGGAATATTCCACAAGATGTGCTATTTTAGAGATGCTCAGATCCAGTCATCTAGCCATCACAAATTGGCCCTTGTCAAAGTCACTCAGATCAGTGTTATTCACTTCACCTGTCAGTGGTCATAATGTTATGGCTGATATACACCAAGATTGAACTATGCAGAATGTCATGTAATACTACCAATGTTAATTTTATAATAATTTGTTCGAGTATGAATCACATCCCCGACCCCTGCACTCACAGCAATGGCATTGACGTCGCTGGTGTGGCCCTGGAATGTCTGTTTACATTTGCCATCCCTGATGTCCCACAGTTTAGCCAATGAGTCACATGCCCCAGAAATAAATGTGTTCATATCAGGGGACAGAGCCAGACACATACAGTCACCCACATGGTTAAGAAAAATGGTCTTCTGTTTGCCAGACTCTATATCCCACAGCACACTAGAAGAGAACAGGGTTTAAAGAGCAGATGGAGGGATTAATCAGTAAAAAAACAAACTAGCATTATTCCAGTGTACAGATCAAAGATCATATTTATGGAAACTTGACTAGTGCACCCACTTGTCAAAAAGAATCCAATACAATAATTTGGAGATAGGAGCATTTGTGGGATTGTTTGAAAATCCTTAAAGCGCTAATGAAACCATGCTATATTTCAAATGCAGTAACATTATTTACCAGGTGGTGTCACCAGAGGATGTGAGGATTTCATTGTCACTAAGAAAGCGAGCACAGGAGAGATAACCTGTGTAAAAAAAAAAAGTCACTGTGTAAGAAAGAATGTATTTTTAAAGTAGAAATATCTATCCATTATCCGTAACCGCTTATCCTATGCAGGGTCGCGGGCAAACTGGAGCCTATCCCAGCTGACTATGGGCAAGAGGCAGGGTACACCCTGGACAAATCGCCAGGTCATTGCAGGGCTGACACAGAGACAAACAACCATTCACACTCACTTTAGAGCCACCAATTAGCCTAACCTGCATGTCTTTGGACTGTGGAGGAAACCGGAACACCTGGAGAAAACCCATGCAGACAAAGGGAGAACATGCAAACTCCACACAGAAAGGCCCCTGTCAGCCACTGGGCTTGAACCCATAACCTTCTTGCTGTGAGGCAACAGTGCTAACCACTACACCACTGTGCCACCCCAGAAATATCCATCAAGTGATCTGTAATCCATGATCATGTTTAAGGTGCTAATAAGAAGTAATCTAAAACTACAACAATCCTTTTTTTTTTTAATATAGAGGGGGCACTGTGTTTTGAACTCATGTGACCACTACTCTGTTAGCTCTCTGTGCAGAAAAACCTCTGCAAATTCACCATTAATGATCCCTTCAAAACCCATTGTGTCATACTTGGAAGCTTTGAACAAAATATGCCTTGCCAAAATATCATCAATTTCATGTTACAGTTTAAGATCTATGGCCTAGGATGTCACCGAATTGTGCCTGATAGTTTTTGGAATATCATTAACATCGAAAATAGAGACTCGCAACTTAACGCAGAGGATTCTGGGAAGGATGAACTGGACCCTTGAAGAGAAAGCATTGATGGCAAAGTGTTTTCCATGTTACCTGTGTGTGCGTCTAATTCCTTTACAATCTTAACGATGGGCGTCTTCAGATTGTATACAGTGCATAGGTTGTCAAGACCACCACTGGCCACAAGGTTTCCAGAGGGGGAATATCCGCAGGTCATCACCCATGAGGACTTCAGAGGAACTGCATTGATCTGGTATGTAAAGAAGAATTTGTTTTTCTGTTTTGTTTAAGTTAATTTAGGAAAAAGAGGTGGGATAGAGATATAGCCATATGTCTGTATTCAGTAGAGTAACACAGATTAATGCTTCCCTCGTTCTTCACACCTTCAGATGCTTTTGGATGATATGGAGAAAGGCAATTCCAAAACATCTGCACTGAATAGTCAGCAGTAATGCATGAATGAATGTAAGCCATGAACTAATGGGAGTTGTGACTCTGTGATACTGTCACTCACTGATCACTTTAATAGGAATACCTGTATGTCAACACATTCATGCACTGGTCAGTTATTCAAGTAAAATGGACATTTGAAGATCAGATAAACTTAAACTGTCCTGTTTCAGTGAGTCTAAGCCCACTATAGCCTCAGGTTACTGTTACTGGCTGACAGGAGTGGAACCCAAAGTGGTCTTCTACTGTTATAGTCCAACAGCCTCAAGGTTTTCATGTTGTACATTCTGAGATGCTTTTCTGTTCACCACGGTTGTCAAGAGTGATTATCATAGTCTTCCTGTCTAGCCCAAACCAGTCTGGCCATTCTCATCTGATTTCTTTCATGAACAATGTGTTTCCATGCACACAACTGCCACTCACTGGAAATTATTTTATTTGTTTGTTTTGCTACATTCTGTGTAAACTTTAGAGATCAGCAGTTTCTGAAATGCTCAAACCAGCCTTTGCTCAAAGTCACTGACAGGTTGTATTTTCCCTCACCTTGCTGTTTGATGTAAACACTAAGTGAAGCTTTTGGAGATGAGTATCTGCATGATTTGAGTGCCTCATGAGTGACTAATTGACTTAGATAATTGCATGAATTACATCATTATTACTCTTTCAACAGCAATATCATGAGCAGTGTCATGTTCATAACATGTTCATGTCATGTTCAATAATTCCATTTATTACTTTGCAAGATCATTGAACAATACACATTTCACGTGTAATATTATTTTCCTGCTCTTCTTTTTTCTTTCTTCTTGGTTTACTTACTTTTACTAAATTTATCTGACTTTTATTGTTATTCTATTAAACACTGTTGTTATTTATTACTCTGTTTTTTATTCTTATGTTGTAATCTTTGAGCATCTTATGACCATGGGTAATATATTATCTTCACTAACTGCTTCTTACTTTTGAATGGAGACTGGGGTTTGAGATCAGGGTTAATAGATTCAACATGCTCTTAAAAGCTCAACAGATATCACACATATGTAATCATGATGTTACAACAACACTTTTTGCTGATTAGGAAGATATATGTAATATAATGTGTGTCTTCCTATTTTCATAGGAAGACACATTATATTACATTATATTACAGACACTGCTGTTGAATGTTTATGGTTTAAGAATCATTGTTTACAGACAGGTAATCTCCACCTGACAGATCAGGTGGATCATGAACATGTACGGTTCATTTGGTTTCTTACAAGTGCACACAATTGCTGTATACCAGTTAGCTGGAACAAGTTGTGTTTTTGTAGAAATGTAATGCATTTCACAGGTCCTACTGAATGAAGTCAGATACATGCCTGAGGCTAGGCACTCTGCATACATAAATGGGTAAGTGTTTGGTGATCTTGTTGTAAACCAAGACTTATCAAATGAAAATGACTCCAGATGTAATATAAAGTGTGTCATATATTAGATGAAAAGACTATTGAACTGATAAATACAATGAAATCCTAATAATTAAAACAGTAGATTTAAAAAAGTGTCATAGCAAATATACTGTGCTGTACAATTAATGACCATAATTCCAAACCAGAAAGATTGCACTATAGATTTATCAGCACATCTGTATATTAGTCTCACCTTGTTTCCTGAGTGCGTATCCCAAATAAGGAGTTTTCCATCCTGTGAGGCACTGACCATTAGCCTGACAACAGGAGTATAGCACTGTTAATTCTTTTCATAGTTTTTCCAGCATAATGCTATATTATTTACTGCTGAAACAACGCTATGTGAATACACAAAATATGGACCCATAAGACACTGTATTAGTACTTGGATTGCAATTAGCCCCTCAAAACTTCAGTATGATCAAATACACACAATGAATAAATGAATAAAAATCTCTGCTTCCTTTGTTTTCAGTGAAATCTGTTAAGTCTGAGGCTATTTCAGGCCAGAGTGTGATAATTGATCTAAGCATTAAAGTGGATTCAAGATGACCAGAAAATGCTGGGAGACTGCTGTAAGGAAAATCCTAACTAGGCTAGGTGGATTATGGCTTAACTGCAGGGGACAATTACATATAGAACTATAGCAGTTGGTGGGATATTGAACTCATTTAAGACATGATGTTAGCTTTAAACACAAACTAGAGGAACTAAAATGAGTGTCATACTTCAGCCTACATTATACAGTACATCACAAACACAGTGCTGTCCTCCTGTCTTTACAACTTTAAATCTTTTACTGCTAAATGTTTTGTCACACTGTCCAATGAAAACAAATGTAGATCAATTGCCATTAAAAGTATTGGCACATCACATTCACTGGACTGAGCTTCCCCCTCACCTGCTGTCTGTGGCCCAGTGCAGGGCATAGATTTTGGCCAAGTGGCCTTTCAGTGTCTTCCTGGTCTTCAGCTGTATGGTGGGCGTAGCTGTCACCCCAGAGGCAGCAGCAGCCAAGTTTGTGTCAAGAGCTGCCTTTCGTGCTGCCTATTGGATGAATTACAGTTGTGTTACATGGCATTGTAGATGTATGAGGAACAGAGTAATCACTAATGATCTAATCTTATGGAAATCTCATGAAAATTCAGTGCTTCCTTTTTCTTTTTATTCTGGAAACGTTGTTTAGTCTTGTAATCTGAACATTCAGAAACACGTGTGTGTGTGCGCGTGCGCGCATGTAGACATTCAAACTTGCACACAGCAGCGATAAAAGTCTTTGTGATAAATGCTGTATTTTGATTCTCAGTGCTGAATTACAGACATGTGGAAACCCAACCTCGATCTGTGTCTTCAGGGATTCAACCTCCTTTTTCATCTTCTCCATTTCACCCATGGCAGCAGATGATGGCTGTAATTACTGATAGGAATGAATAGATACCTGTATAAGGCGTCCTGGACAATGGCGAGACAGAAAATAAACAAGAGCCAAACTGTAGGTTTGAGCAGAAGGATGTGATGGTCTTATGAATGAAATGAAATGAATGAATGAAAATGAAAACAAATAGTTTAATCATTATATTGTTTTGCTTTTGTCATCAAGAGTAAAACCTCATACACTAAATGAGCTGGCCTCACCATGACAGCATCAGAACAGTGGTTTACCACTGTACATAAGAACAGTGGAATTATGTATACCAAGAAGCAAGCTAGCTTATTATCATTGTTAACTTTAGATAATTTCTTAAAGATAATTCTGCTTGCCAGTGTCTTTTTTTTAAAGGATATTTTGATGTCACTAAGCATCTAAGAATGTGTATGGTTTTTATAATTGTAAAATAATTAAGGACCTTTGTTAATGAAGATAAATTGACATTTGAACAGGATATAATCCAGTTTCTAACACTAAATCCACTATCTAAATGCAAATTTTACAATTTGGGAATATCTTTAATGTTGTTAATTGATAGCAGTACTATAGACACCGTTCCTATAATTTAATTACAGGTTGTATTTTTTGAAATATAAAAATTAAATATTTAAAAGGAGCAGTGTGTTAATGCTTCCACTTGATTATTTGTGCAAGTTATCAGTCTACTAATGAATCACTACATACTGACCTATTTAGGGGTAAATTAATAACTAAACCTCATTAATAAATACAAACTTCAGACACTGTGCAAGGACATATATTGTACAAAGCACCATGATTCTGCTTTTTGTCGCATTTTGTTGATGTTAAATGTCTGGGAGACAAAGGAAATCAAAGGGACAGGGAGTCAAATCAAATCTCCTGTCATCCAATTACTAACTGCTTCTTACTTTTGAATGGAGACTGGGGTTTGAGATCAGGGTTAATAGATTCAACATGCTCTTAAAAGCTCAACAGATATCACACATATGTAATCATGATGTTACAACAACACTTTTTGCTGATTAGGAAGATGATTATAAAAACTACAGCATTGTTTTTATGATCATCTGTGACTTTCAGTCATCCTTACGATGTATAATATGACATTTATGATGTCTTAGTAATGATTTTATTAAATATCCACACAGTTTCAGCTCAAGTTCCCTTCATCTTTCCTGCTGTGATTATTAATCACATACTGTATGGGAACCCAAAACTGAACATAAAACGTTCAACAAATCTCAATATTCAACCTTGTCCCAAAATGACATTATCTTGATGTCTCCCTTATTAGCAAATGAGCTGCATATGATGTCACTGAGATGAGACATGGTTTGCACATTATGTCAATGTTGTTGTTGTAGGTGTGTGCTATGTAGGTCCGTTTCAAAAAGTTTCAAAATTACTGTTGAGTTTAAAACAAAGGTAAGATAATGGATGAAAAAACACTACTCACAATAACCTGCTACAGAATGATTGCAGTTTGGTTCCACTAAACCTAAGAGGAGGTCCAAAACTCACTCACCTTTTTTTCCCAACTCAAAGTGCCTTTTCTCTGTTATTCCTCAGGAATTAATGTTTCTCTTCTTAACTGAAACACCGCTTTTTAGCACACCTCAATCCAACAGACTGTTCTCTGAGCTCTCTCAATCTCTGCCTTTCATGTGTTCCTTTATGAGACTGGTACAGGCAACTTACCTATGGAAAAACACACTCTTTTTCTCTCCCTTCCTCTAGAGAGGAACAGATGAGGATTGGATCGGATGAAGGAGATCAAGGATGAAGGGATCAGCTTAAAGATGGAAACAGAGAGAAGATGAGCAATAGGAAGTGAACTGATAGAGGAGGGGTGATTGAGAACAGGACATGGAGAGAAGGTAAACTGAAATTAAGAATCAGTGCAGAAAAGGACAGACAGAGTAAGATTCCAAGCTGAAAATATTAAGTGAAAAGTCCATAAGTATTTAACAATGCAAATGAGCTACAGTTTGGGGTACTGCTTCTGGTATGGGTACTGAGCTTTAGCTTTCTAATTTCCGAAATGTCTAGTTAGTAGATTATTTTGTGACACAATCAGTGAAAAGAAGGATTAATTATCAGTAATATAAAAAATAATTAGTAGAACTATATAAGACCTTTTTTTGCATTATTTTTGCCAAACCTAATGGGTTGATCTTACTTAATCAGGATCTAATAGGATTTCTGGAGAATCAGCAATCCTATTAAGGAATTAGAGCAGGTGAATCCGAGTAGGTGAATCCAAGCATGTGTCACCACTGACAGTGTTAGAGAGAGAGAAAGAAAGAAAGAATGGCGTAAAACACCTAGTACACAGAATAACATTTAATTAACTTGTTGGCCTCATACAGTGGGGCAAAAAAGTATTTAGTCAGCCACCAATTGTGCAAGTTCTCCCACTTAAAAAGATAAGAGAGGCCTGTAATTTTCATCATAGGTACACTTCAACTATGAGAGACAGAATGGGGGGAAAGAATCCAGGAAATCA
>JAOBAM010000015.1:24505067-24515376 GCA_025212355.1 Notarius kessleri
GGCCCTCGCCGGCCGCTGGGTTCAAACCCGGAACCTTCTTGCTGTGAGGCGACCGTGCTAACCACTACACCACCGTGTCGCCTGTTCTGCATACTAGATGTCACTCAAATCCTTCTATGTGAATTTGCCTCACAAATTATCTTTTTCAAAATGTATGGAGCAGACACCAAACCATCCTGTCAGCTTGAAGTTACCGCTCTTTTCTCCGTACAAATTGAACCCTTTCATTCCATAAATGTCCTGCCAACTTTGGGCTATAGTAGATCGAAATTTGGCTTTTTTATCGGCTACACTTGAATAGCCTTGAATGATGCACCTCTTAGGAAGTATGCTTTGGTTTTAATTTAGTTTTGGAATTTTAAAACAATCATTAAAAACGTGCCACGTTTTGCAAAGCAAATGAAGCCAGAAATGTTGCAAACTTTCAAGCATTGCACATATGATGTCACTTCCTTTGAATTAACAATAACTTACCAGGAACGCATTCATGTAATGGCGGACTCAAAGAGCCAAACTTTGCTGGCTAAATAGAACATGTTCCCAGTCTTGTATTGAAATACAATTTAGACAGTAAACTATTTAACATGTCTAGTTTTATAAGGTATAATTTCCAGGGGTAATGTCATTTTTGTAAGACTAGCACTTTAAATTGAGAAGCTCCTATGCAAAATAAATAAACTTTGACAAGCCTGGTAAAATAATAGTCAGAGTAAATGTCAATGGACATTGTGGCAGTGTAAGATCATGTAGGGATGATTAATTCACTATACTGCTAAACAAAAGCTTAGGTTCAACAACCACAGAAAGAAAATTAACACTTCTACCAAATGACTTTTTCCAAACCGATGTTGTCCTTTGGTATGTATATATTTAAATGTAATGCATGTCATGATGTCGCAATGCACCTTGATGCTGTAACTATAGCATGTTTCCAAATCCCACCACCTGCTACGTGACACAGTTCACCCAAGATACATTCTTACTGACAAAATAACTATTTTTACTAGGCAGATTAATTGGTATATATGTATGGCAGATTATCTTTACAGAATCAGTAACAGGTTTGTGGAAACATGAAGGAGACCAACAAAATAAAGTGCAGAACAAAGCTGTGATGTAACTCTCCTGCTTGCACAATGTCATTAAAAATATGGAAGATGCATGCAAGTAGGCTTTTAGCAATGTAACAATATTATCATCCCTACATAATATTATATTCTCATGATATTCATTGATTCCAGTTTGGAATGGGGGTTGCCGCTGTGTGTGTGCGTGTGCATGAACCACAGAAAGAGACGGAGTCTCTGCTTTTTTTAGTCTTACATATACTTCTTTTGTGTTTACTTGTGAAATAAATTGCAACTCATTCAGCACTCTCTTTTGAGTCTTCATTGTGAATGGAAAAGGCCTGAAAATATGGAAATTTTCCCATGGGGCAAAAAGGTTAGTACCCTTTAGCCCTCAAGCTCTCAGCGAATGGAGGCTCCCCTGAGTAGAAAAAGTATCACTAGTATGAGATTTCAGTAAAAAAAAAAAACTCAGAAGAGCTGCCATTTTCTCCCCAATAAAAAAGGGAGATGAACCAATCAACATATGAATCTAGAACACAGGAGTTCTGAACTTGCCAAAATAAACAGACAGTTCCTAGAAGCACAGTGAATATTCACTAAAAGCAAACTATTGCTCATGGCAATATTGCTTAAATATATAATGCTAACTGGTTATAATTTTAATATATAATAATATCTGGTAATAACCGTCTGGTAATCCGGTAATAACCTCTTGTGGTTACCAGAGGACCAGCCCCCCACTGTAACCCTAGCTATGTAATAAGCGAGAGGCCAAGGGCTACAGAAACAGAGATCGGCACTGCCTAATGCACCATACGGTGCGGGAAGGACTTTAGACTTGGAGAGCTATCTGGTGGAAATGCTGATCTGCCTGTCTTTATTAATCTAGTGCTTCTGGACAAATAAATTGTTTATCACAATATTTTAAAAGGGAAGTCTTGCAAGGAGATTAAAAATACTTTTTGTCATGTAAAAACATTAAAAACGCTATCAGAAGAGAACAAAGACTATGACTACACAGGCATCTCTCTCATAAGAGTTCCTATAATTTTCTACAGTCTTACCTGTGCCAGGTCGTCCCATTATAATGTCTTTGCGAGGGGCAGGATGCGGAGACTCTGCTGGTAGAATGAGAGGCAGTAGGGCAGTGGGACTCGGATGGCAGGCCACAGGTTGTGGTAAAATCCCTCCTTGTACATCTGCATGGTCACCTGGCTTTCTGTCTTGCTCTCTCCCTCCAGAGCCTGAACTGGTAGGACCAGTGGCTATACCGGAAGAAGAAACACAACTGGGGCTCTGGCTTGAGTAGGTTTGATGACCAGATGCTGCAGTAGTTAGTGACTGGGCAGAGGTCACCAGCACCAAGGTGGGAGCAGAGTTCCGGAGCAGTACTGTACCATTTGTGGCAGCTCTGTTAATGGGAATAGGAGCCTGGAGACCCACAGCAAGATGAGATGGTTGAGTGTGCTCTCTGGAGTGGGAACCTGTTCTTCCACTCAAGGGGCCATCACTGAATTTTGCCAGTGGCACATCAGGATTGCGGACAATTACGGGTGAATCACGCAGGGGAACAATACGTCGTGAACTGGGGTCCTGTGGCAGTGGTGAGGGGGGTGTAGGAGAAACCAACATAGGTGGAGGGGTGGATGCAGCAGAAGATGACGGACGACTGGTTGTGCTCCTTGGTCGAGTAAAAGAAAGAGAAGGTGTGTTTGACTGGCTTTGAGGTGATACTGCTCTGAAGGCTGCAGAACTGAGACCCAGTGGCAAGTCACTTAATTGGGGATCAGACTTAGTATAATCAGGTGCGATCGGAAGTGGGGGTGGTGGAACATCCAACTTACGCTTGCTGGGACTCATAGGCACAGTAAAGGTCAGATTGGTCTGAAAAGTGGGCATAATGCCAGATAGGTGGCGATCCCGCTCTGCACTGGGAGTACCCAGTTTGGTACCACTGAGATGGCGTGGACGGCGAGGAGTGAGAGATGAAGGTGGAGTGATGGGGCTGAAATTGGCTGGGCGAAAACCAAAGAGTGGAGATGGTGAAGGAGATGGGGCAGGGGAGAATGGTGACTGATTGGACACAGGGGAGAATGAGGGAGTGCCGGAGCGTGAGCTGCCCAGAGACACCAACATGTTTGCTGCCTCACACTCATCAAAGTCAAAGCGTGACAAATCACGTGGCAGCTCTTGCGGTAGAAGGGAAGGCAAAATTAGACGAGGGCGTGAGTCTCCTCCACGACTGCTGGCTTCACTACTGTCATGTGATGTCTCATCCCAGTCAATCTCACTACTGGTACGACCTCCTAACCGGAGATCAGGTGTGAGGGTGCCTGTACTGCTGGCACCACTTCTGTCTCTGCCCAAACTGCCTCCTGCCTCCATCTCTTTAGTACGCATAGAGAGATGACGGGAGCAGTAGCCACGTCGCTGGGACTCCTTAGAACAGCCCTCACGAGAGCACAGTCGCCGCCACTGCTTCCCATTAAACTTTTTCCGGATTCCTGTAGGAGTACATACCACATCCCCCTTTTTGTACTTTTGCTGAGCAGCTGTGAGAGGTGTCCGGGAACGTGATGAAGAAGATGAGCTAGAGCCTCCCCCTGATGTACCATGGGAGCTGGAAGTGGATGTTTTCTCCAAGGAGCTGCGAGAAGAAGAGGGAGGCAGTGGAGGCAACTGTGGGGTAGAAGAGATGACTGCAGCCCCTGCAGTTGCATCCATTCCCAGTAGTATAGGGGAGGGGCCAAGGGATAAGTGGGGTGCTAATGGTGTGCCTATGCCTCTCACCACTGACAGATGAGGGCTGAGGTAGTCAGGCTTAGAGAGAATGGGTCGATGTTGGGAGGGCACACCTGAAGGTTTGGTGCCCATGGCTAAAGTGAGGCCACCCTCCCTGAGTGGAGCCATGCTGAAATGGCTAACCTCCATGTCCTCTTCTGGGGCTGGTGCTTGTAAAGAAATCCTTTCCCTTTCTCGTTCTTTTTCAGATTGCCTTTGCAACTCCCTCTCTTTCTCCAGCTCTTTTTGCCGGCTGCAGTCCCAAGGTCTGTCTGGAGCTATGCTTAGTACGGAAGTGATGGCAGTGCTAATTGGACAAGATGAGGGGAGTGGTAATGAAGAAGTTTCAGGCTGTAACAGTCCTGTAACTAAGACTGGTCCTGTTACCCCATGTACCATGCTGAAACGGCACAGCTCTGATTCCATTTCCATCTCCTCTTTGTCCTCCCACTCCCTCTCTCTTTCCCCCACCCTTCGACCACCTTTCTCTTGGTCAGTAGTTTGAGGAAGCTCCAGGTCCCATGGTGGAACCAGAAGGCGAAGACTCTGCCGTGAAACCCACACTGCTTGAGCAGTTTTGCCCCTCCAATCCTCCTCTGGTCCAGTTCTCTCCTTTTCATCTGCTGGATCATTCTGGAGCTGGACACGATAAGGGAAGGAAACAGCAGGGTGAGGGTCCACCTGGGTGATCAGGCCTTCTCTGTACCACTGTTGTGCCCCCTCACTGCCTTCACTGCCACCTCCAAAGGGCACACACACACGTGTTCCTATGGGCACAGATGCATGCCCTGGAGGGGGTGCATCTAATATAACATCTACCGTATCATTAGCCACTTGGAATGGGTATTTGCATATTGTTTCCTCTCCATGTAATTGCACCTCCACACTTCCATGCTCTCCACTGACTTCTCGTACAACACCAGCACAAAAAACTCCTGATGACTCTTGTCCTTTATCAGGTGGCCAACTGTCCCCTCTTCTTGTGTTCACTCTGGCCAGGACCCTCTGGTTCTTTAAACCCTTAGCAAGTGTTTGTGAAAGCCCAGTTGGTAGGTTTTCCTGTGGAGTCTCAGATCTAACATGAGATGGGCCTCCTTGAACACTGGAGTGAGATCCAGGTTGCTGTGTTGTTACCTCAAGGTCAGCTGAGTGCTCACTGGCTGTGTCTGTAGAGGAGCAACGCTGAGGACTAGATGTGTTTATCTTTTCTCTCTCACTATTTTCAGCTCCCAATCTGTTTGACAGTGCTGACATGTTGTTCTGTATGACCCCTGAGGTGCTGGCTACAGGTACCTGATTGATCTGACTGACTGTATCTGTGTATTCAGCTCCAGAAGTGTTGCCTTGACCAGCACTGGAACAATTGTGAGGCATACTGCTGTTACTCTGTGGAGGAGTATTTGAATTTCCATCATTGCCATGGTTTCCAGCATAGTGCTCAGAGGTATATTTTTTCTTCGGCACACGGGCCTTAAAGGTGGCTGTCTTGCGGCTAGATGAGGGATTGGGGCTGTTACTGTCACTCTGTGTTCCACCTGATTTGAAGCTCTGAGAATGTTCCTTTGCATTCCCATAATCCTCTGATGCATCCAGTATTCCTTCTCTTTTTCCCTCTCTCTCTGGGGTCCTGATGGTTCTAACTAGCTCATCCTGTGATGAGTCTGAATTTGAGGACACCAATCTCTTGGGAGAGGAGGGTGAGAGCCTAGGTTTTTCCTCTGTGTCCCTCTTCTCCTCTTCTGGGCTTGGATCAGTTAGCCTTCTCTTACTCCCTTTGGCTCGTGTGGATGGAGGTGACCGTCTGCCTTGTTTTTTAAAAGGCTTCATATTCAATAGCTTGTACAGAATGCTTAGTCCTTAAGTTTCCTTATATGTTCCAGCCTATCGATATCTTGCACTCTGTTTCCCTCTCTCATTCCGCCCTTTCTCTTTTCTTATTCCTGTTGCGTCCTGTTTTTGGAAATTTAGCCCTGTAGTGGAACACAGAATGCAAAATATATTACTTTTGGATTTAACACCAGCTATTTTTTTGCCTTTTATTTGTCATTTATTTCAATAAATGTATTATTGCATTCATTATGATATATTATATAATGTAACTCATTTAGTAGCCTACTACATGCCAAAACAAAGCTGAACTGAACACCAAGAACAACGCTTGCCTGGACAAGTCACACACTGGTTTTTGTTTCTTGGCTAGAACAGAGGAGGTGGGGGAATTCCTTGTTGACTGGTATTTCAGTCTCTCTCGCTCTCTCTTGCTCCTTCACTTGTTGACCCAAGTGACCTTATATTGCATTTAGTGCATTTCTTAGACATTCAACTCACAACTCTAAATTTCCTTTCAGAGAATCAGACATATCTTGGACTACATCGTTATCTCTCTCCCTCTGTCTTTATCATTTCTCTACTTCTCTCTTTAAGTCTTCCTATACTGCTACACAATGTTACACATGTATGCACAAAACCAACTTATGTGCACTAGCCTGGTTTTTCAATATTTGGGGGCTTTCCTAACTAGCTTATAAAAGTATCCTTGATCAAGCTTATACAGTGTGCTGTTTACTCAGTGTCATTCAATTCAAGGCTGTGAATTATGCAAAATGATGTTAAGTGTTGCATGTTATAGTGCAAAATATGCTGTATAACAATGTATGACAATATAATAATATGTATGAAGCAGTACAATAGTACAAAACAGTACCATTCTGTTAGGAATACCACAATGTTCACAGTGCTTTGGCAGTTTGTAAACAGATGTTGTGATGTACTGTATACTGCTATCACTAGTAAAAGCTTACCATAAGGTAATTTAGTAAGAGAATTAATTATCTATGGCAAACAAATGTATAAAAATGTACACATACTGCACAATTAACACAATAAATACACGTTTTGTGCTAAGCAAGGCTTTACTAAGCTAGCTTTTCGAAGATAAATTCGTTTTATTTAGAGTTTGGTGGAGTAATGGTCTAATGCCGAGCTTCTCGTTTTGGCAGCTAAACTGTGCGTACAACCTCCTCTCTCTCTCTCTCTCTCTCTCTCTCACTCACTCACTCACACACACACACACACAGTAGTGGAGTGACGCAGGCCTGTCCACATTACAAGGCCGCAGTGCATTTTTACGCTCTACAAAGCCTATAAATAAAGACAAGGGTGACATATAACACTACTGTATGTACATCTGCGCTGTGACATACCAGGATTTACGTATCTATACGCACTGAAATAAGAAGAAACCGTTAAAACAGAAGAAACCTGTGTGTAAGGTAGCAGTAGCCTATGTACTCGTAAGGCTAAAAACACTACGCAGTATTCTATCAACAGATGTGTTTACTCTGAGAGAATTAAGAGACGAGGGCCACACGTAGGCTATGAGAACAAAAAAGGTGGATTGGTGAATTGTAACACAATGTCGCCGCGTTCTGGACGTTATATATATATATATATATACACTTCATAGTGACTACACTGTAGCTACACTAGTTACGGGTATCCGGTATAGTTCAAACATATTCGGAGAAAAAAAGTTTTAGGCTGACTGTGCACCTCTACACGCTTTTTTTTGACTGTGTGTAGCTTATGAACATGCTAAAAGCCTCGCGCTTCACTGCTATTATTTCCGTAAAGGACACAGTGGTTACAACTGTTTCAGAAAACACCCACTGCCGGGGTAAATAAACGAAAAGAAAACCGCCACTGCAGTGCTGCAAAATAAAGATTTATAGCAAGCTTTAAACTCACCCTTTCAATATTAACAGTGTCGATCAAATAAATACTGATTAGAAAACAAAATGGATAAGAATAGAGAATCTTCGCGATTGCCGACGCGCAGAAGAAAGCTAAACGGTAAAAACGCTTTTCTTCCGCAAAGACACTCCAAATGAGGGGGAAAAGTATAGCCGCTTATGGCTCGGGCTACGCTACAGAGACGCAAAATGGTGAATGAAGTCCAAAGCCTTGACAACTCCCCGCTACAACCAATCAGCGCTCACTGTAGGTTACAGTAACCAATAGGATCACGAATAACATTCGTGAAGGTGGAGCCAACTATCAAAGTGCACCGTATTGACAGAACGTTCAATCCAATCGGGTTAGGGGAAAACAAGAAACAGCTGGTCAAACCTCAACCGGCTTCATCCAATGAAGATATAGGGAAGCTGGTGAAAGGGAGTAGACAGGAGAAAGCATGAAACTAGCACGATCTACCAATCTACGACTGAACTCACCAGATGCTGAGAATATCTACACGGCATACCATGCACAATGGGACAATGCCAGAATCCTTAACGCAAAATATTTAATATAATAATTATTAAATAGAAGATGTCAGATAGGCCTATTGAAAAAAAAAAACACTCTGTTGGGAGAAACTGTGGTTTAATTATCAAACACTTTCAAGTTGGAGAATCCATGGTATAGCCTATTACATCACCATTAATTTTATAAGATTGATCCTGTGATACTATGGCATCCAGTCATCCATTATCTGTAGCCGCTTGTCCTGTACAGGGTCATTGGCAAGCTAGAGCCTATCCCAGCTGACTATGAAGCAGGGTACACCCTGGACAAGTCACCAGGTCATCGCAGGGCATACTATGGCATATTGACTTGAAACTAATATACGGACAAAAGCTCCGGTTCCCATTAGTGTATTAGACATGAACGACTACAGCCAATAATGGAGCAGTTTCCGTTTTATGATGATGATAATGACTATTATTATTATTATTATTATTATTATTATTATTATTAATTTATCATTTTACGCCTGCCTCCGCTTTCAAAACATGTAGAAAGTAGACCTGATGTCATCAAATCGACCTGTGATTGGTCTGAGATAGTAAACCTTCTGACTAATGAACAAGCAATAAGGCGAACTCATTATGCTTGTTGCCATTACTGAGACCTAACAGGAAGGGTTGTAAACAAAGGATTACAGGACACTAACATCAATAGAATATATGTATAGTAGATACAATTACTGATTTGGTCAAGAGAATTTGTATGCACTGTATGTGCATCTTATAGCCTATGTCATTTTGGGATACAATGATGTTTGCAGATGATATTGTGATCTGTAGAGAGAACAGGAAACAAGTGGCAGAAAACTTAGAGACATGGAAGTATGCACTAGAGAGGAGGGGAATGAAAGTCAGTAGGAGCAAGACAGAGCACATGTGTGAATGAGAGTGAGGACAGTGGAATGGTACAGTTACAAGAAATAGAGGTGGTCAAAGTAGATGAGTTCAAATATCTGTGGTCAACTGTACAAAGTAATGGCGAGTGCAGAAGAGAAGTGAAGAAGAGAGTGCAAGCAGGTTGGAATTGATGGAGGAGAATGTGATTTGAGTGGATCAGAGGGAAAGTGATGCAATACGGGGTATGATAAGTGTGATAAGTATGATAGGTATGTTTTTGGCTTTGTAGGCAAGCATCAGTGGTTTAAATCCAATGCAGCAGCTACAGGAAACCAATAGCAATGGGGTAGTGTGGGACAATTTAGGAAGGTTGAACACAATTTGTGCAGTTGCATTCTGGATCAGTTACAGAAGCCAAATGGCACTCAGAGGCAGACTTGCCAGGAGTGAGTTGCAAGAGTCCAGTCTCAAAATCACAAGCACCTGAGTGGCCTGTATAAAATGGTAGAATCATTCTGGTGCTCTCCTTCTAAGAAATCAGCATGAGTTTTTCAGAGTAGCAATGTGAAAGGAAAAGGACAGTTATGGTTACCCCAATATAGCGTGCAGTGACCGAAGGTGAGATTACAAGGGGATGAATCACACGGGATAAACTGCATTTCTGTTATTCTCATTGTTCATCATAGCACTATGATGAACAATGAAAGAAGTACTATGATCTCATTGTTCATCATAGCATATATATATTTTTTAACATTTAAGGTTATTTTGCTTGAAATTTTAAAGTTGAATTTAAGCAAATTCTTATTGTCATTTTATATGTTGCATTTCTTCTCATGTGGACCCAAATAATTGCTTAATAAAAACATTTTAATCAGATACTGACTCTCAAAATGATTTATTACATATATTTAGCAATAAAACAGATTTTAAAATGGTATAAGTTAAAAATTGCAGTGGTAGTTCTTATAGTAATAAGTTGTTAAGAATACGTAGCCTTGTATTTAAAAAACAAAACAAAACAAAAAACAGTTCAGTGTTCCATTACCATAAACAAACCTTATAGTAGGCACTACTTGGCAACTCAGGAACCAGAAAGATACTGTACACTGACAACATTATATACATATATATATATAATTTTTTACAGTGTTCCATAGTTTTGTTTGTTTGTTTGTTCTAATAATAATGTTAAACTGTAATTAAAAATAAGGAACTCAAGGGGTTCAGAAACCATTGGTTGGCACAGTATTCATTAATATTTTGAACACTTTATAAAAACCCAACAGATTATGTCACATGCATGAAAACATG
>JAOBAM010000015.1:24747308-24757951 GCA_025212355.1 Notarius kessleri
GTAGTCAGCTGGGATAGGCTCCAGCTTGCCTGCGACCCTGTAGAACAGGATAAAGCGGCTACAGATAATGAGATGACATAGCTCAAAAGAACATAAGAAGTGGAACCTATAGGCATCAATAACCACTCAAACTGTCTATAACATGGTCTTTCAGTTAACATTACAGGTGTTATGGATTTATAATGGATTATGGATTTATAATGGGAGTAGATCCCTGCAGCAGCTCTTGCCTGTAGAATGCACTTAACTGGTGGAAGCTGCTGGCTGTCTTGCCCAAGATGCACTGCAGGCCTGTGTGGTGTTTGCCCCAACCTTCACAGCCCATGTATTTTGCATTATGCATAGTCTACATTGCATCAATAATTCAAAACATACATCCAGATTTGCTCAAGCCTTTGGGAGTGCAGCCCCTACTCCTTACTGAACATCCAGGGTGCAGCCTTGATCACACCTTTTCTGTGTGCGTTTGTGTTCTTAGTACATATTTGAATGGCACTGTAGAAACCATCATAAGCATGTGGAATGTCTTTAGATTATGGAATTGTATATGGTAAATTAAGTCAGGAGGGTATTCTATAACTCTGTTACGGATATAAAAAAAAGTATGTGAAAAACATATTCAGGTAATATTCTACCAAGAGATTTGACTAGATCAGGTTCTGCATTTGTGATTAATCCTGTCAGCATTATAATTGAACTTCCTGGGGTGCCGATATTTTGCCAATTAGCCAAACAAAGTAAACAGCATAAAAAGGCAAAAAAAAAAAAGGGGGGGGGATTTAAAACAAAATATTAACGGTGGCCATTATAATAGTGCGTCTGATGTGTATCTGACAGACAGAAATCGGGCCATACGCAAGACTGCACACTGTTCAAAATGCAATGGCTACTTTCGCAAATAGATAAACCAATTAAAAATCACACAAGAGACAGGATCAGAGAGAAAATGAAGGTGCACGTGTGTGTGTGTGTACTTGTACTTGCTACATATTGAAGACCGGAGCATGTTTTTTACCAACAGAGTTTGGACACTTTTGGATAATGAGGACATTTTGGCTGGTCCTCACTTTTTCAAAGGGCTCTTTAAGGGTTAAGGATTAGTTTTAGGGTTCAGGTTAGAATTAGGTTTAGGTTAGGGTTTGGCTAAGGGGTGGGGTTAGAGTAAAGGGTGGGGTTAGATATTTAATTGTGATGGTTAAGGTTAGGGTAAGGGGTTAGGGAATGCATGATATCAATGAGAGTCCCCACAAAGACAGAAGTACAAGAACGTGTGTGTGTGTGTGTGTAAGTGAATTGTGATAGGACATAACAGGAGCGCGTAACCTAGCGCACCGAACAATAATACAAATGAGGTGGAGGCTGAAAAGCAGCAGCAGAGAGGAAACCATTATCATACATGCGTATGTTCCTGCTTACGTCACGTGCTGCAGCTGTGCAGGTGACATTTCACAGGATAGGAAACAATGAACTCCTTCACACAGTACCAAACACAAATGCTCACACACCAGCACAATTTACCCTTCAACCCTGAACGCTGGTGCATCTTTGTGCAATGCACCACCTTTTGCCTATACAGCGCTTAAACTAGCAGGTACTCTGAGCTCAAGGTATCCTTGCTGGGGTCAGTGTTTCGAGTCTGGAATATTCATGAGCCTTAACTCGCATGCATATTTTTAGTGAACAAATATCGAGCGCATACTAAGAGCTGACAGTTCGCCGCTAATTATAATGTTCCTGTGGATGGCACCTCAGCATCTGACAGCAGAGGAAAGAAATACCAAGAGCTGCTAAGCATCATGATGAATGAGCACAACTCAGCAATCAGATACAGCCAGCAAAGTCAGAACAAAATGCAGAGAACAAGACAATAAAGCCACACGAATCCTAGCGTTTCACTCACGTAATTTTCTGTTGCGGTCACCATACTTGGGATCGAATTTCTGGCATCGCTGCACAACATAAACATAACTACTCACATTACTACAAAAGAGAATAAGCACTACCACAACAAAGCTAAAAAAAAGTAGATTATAACGCTTATGTATCTTTCCCCCAAACTGCTGATTCCAGTTAATCTTACACTCACCGGCCACTTTAATAGGAACTTGTTCTTGAGTTTAAGACTCCTGTTCTTGGCTGCAGGACTGAAACCCAATGTGTTCTTCTGCTGTTGCATGCTGAGATGCTTTTCTGCTCATCATGGTTGTAAAGAGTGATTATATGAGTTACTATATCCTTCCTGGCATAAAGCTCAAACTAATCTGTCCATTTCCCTTTTAATTGAAGTAAATTCTAAGAAGAAACCCTATGAAATGTATACATAATCCCCTGTGAAAGTATTGGAACAGCAAGACCAATTCTTTATTGCTCGACACTGAAGACATTTGGGTTTAAGATAAAAAGGTGCATATGAGATGATAGATCAAAATTTCAGCATTCATTTCCTGATATTTACATCTAGATGTGTTAAACAACTTAGAACATAGCACCTTTGCTGGCAGACCACCCAAAACTTATGTAAGCAAAAGTATTGAAACAGAGTCTTAAAGTAAATTGAACAACACTTTGTATTTGGTCATATCCCTTCTTTGCAATACCTGCATTTAGTCAGTAACCCAGTGACATCACCAAACTGTTGCGTTCATCTTTTGTGATGCTTTTCCAGGCTTGTAGCTTTAATTGCATATCTGATGATGATAATTGTGAATGGGACCATGGCTCATGGGGACAGGTCATATGAGGCAATCTGTTATACCGAGAATCCTGGGAAATGGAGCTTATTTTGGTGAGGTGAGAAAATTATTAAAAATAATTTCACTTGTATCTGTCAGTAATCTGCATAATTGTTATATTTAACTGCTCAAATGATAAATATGAGAAAGTAGAATTTCAGATTTCAAGTTGCATTGCATTATAGACAATTTGCAGAGACACTTATCCAGAGTGGCATACAGCATACCCAGAGCAGCCTGGGGAAAAGTTGGGGGCTAAGTGCCTTGCTCAAGGGCACTTCAGCCATTCCTCATGGTCCAGGGAACTGAACTGGCATCCATTAGGCCATGGCTTCTCTGGCATTTACATCTAGATGTGTTAAACAAACTTAGAAATATCATTTTGCACATCAATGTGTGTATGAATGCATGTGATGTGCATGATGCCCCATCCAGGGTACGTTCCTGTCTCATATCCTGTGTTCCTGGGATAGCCTCTGGAGCCACAGTCATTGTGACCAGGATAAATCAGTGAGTGGTACTGAGTGAGGGAGTGGTAAAGTACAGATAGAATTGACTGTATTTGTGCATTGCATTATACTTGTAACACATTTCCCTCTTTGTCTTACTGTGGATGTATTTTCTATTCTATACATAGCTATAGGTACTTTGCATTTATATGTAGACTGTATTGAGAAGACTTGACTGTAGCACTCAAGATCGGTCTTGTCTCCAAATTGACTGCATTTTTACTCAGTCTCAGACAAAGAGGACTCAGGATTTTATTTCAAGACCGTTCAAAACCACAACTGTAGGGATTTCACTAAATCGTCTATGTATTGTCATATTTATTTGTTAACAGTGTGACTGTGCATGGATGTAAAATTTCCTACTTCAAACGTGATCAACAACGTGACTCATTGCTAATTTTAATTTTTTTTCCCCTGTAACGGCTGTCACTCCTCCCGACCCTGGGCCTGACGTGATCTCAATCCCTCAAAGTCTTGGTCTTGTCTCAGTGATGATTTAGTGTCAGTTTAGATAGGCTTGAATACAGCACTAGTACATACACTACAACTCAAAAGTTTGGACACACCCGCTCATAGAAGTGTCTTCATTTTCACCATTAACATCGTGGAGATACAGGCAGAAGTCCACTTACTTGAGAACTTCTTAAAAATTAATTAAGTTGCCTTGCAATTTCAAGCAAACGATCTTAAAAATAAGTCAAAATTATATGTCCAACCCTTTGTCTGCTTGTGTATTTTACTGTGAATTAGTGGAACTTATTCTCATTGACTATACTGTATGCATTTGTAACAAAATGTTCCTCTGCTTACTCTGGGTTTTAGGGTGAAGAACCACACAGTAGAGTTCCTTTGACTGGAGAAGTCATTTTGAGGTGGTTTGGGGCCTGTAGAAAGGTACACGGTCTTGATAGCTTCTGGGATATGCTGCATCAAGAACATCTCACTGAACTGAGCCCAGGCCTGGCCAGAGGAGATCTGGCTTATCTGGGAATCCCGCCAGAGGTACTGGAATGCATGGCTAACTGAAGAAATCTGGACTGAACTTCTGTTGCCACCATGACCCCATAGTAAGGAGCAAGTAGAACTCGACATCCACACTGTTGCTAGGGATACCTCCAGCAGGATTAGATGATCCTTCTTAATACTAATTTGTATGCCTCAAACCTCCAATATATACTTTTAACAGGAAGGAGGCTACTGGGGAGGAAAACCTCAGACATTTCACCTTGTGATAATGTGATGGTTTTTGGATTAATTACAAAATCAAATTAGTTAATTTGCTGGTTACAATAGTAACTCCAAATAAATCATCAACCACTCATTCTTGCTAAAGAGAATTTCATAGCCAGCTAGAACATGCATTCTGCTTTTGACTGACTTATTGTCATTTCTGTGCTTGAGTTGTTAAGTGTGGAATAGACAACTTCATCTGTCTTTTGTTAGCAACAAGCTAGATAGCCAACTGTGATGAGTGATCTACAGTATATTTACCTCCCCAAAATAGTGAACTTTATCATGAGTGTTGTTAAAACAGTGTTGAAGCTTTAACAAGTGTTTTTGTCTGTGGACTGCATTAAAAACAAATAATACAGTAAAAAAAGTGCCAATTGGTTATGCTGTGAGCGGCTATCTTGATTTGCTGCCATTTGCTAAACTTGGAGAAACACAGTTGAGACAGTTGCAATTTCCTTTTCCAGTTCAAGTGAGGGGACATTCTTTTCCACTGGAAGGAGGTTGGGAACTACAAGTTACAACCTAGTGGTGGAGCTGTGAAGAAAAACCAGACAAAGGAGAGAAAAAAAAAAAGTGTGTGAAAGCATAGGCCTGAATGCAAGGGGAAGGAGCATGAAAAAGCATAAAGGCCAGAAAGAAAGGAACCATGGCCTAAAGGTTAAAAGAAGTAGCTTTGGGACCAGAAGGTTGCTGGTTTGATTCCCTGGACCAGCAGGAATAGCTGAAATGCCCTTGAGCAAGGCACCTCACCCCCAACTGTTCCCTGGGCTGCCCACTGCTGTAGGTATGTCAGGGTCCTGTTGGACGTTGCTCTGGATGAGCATCTGCTAAATGCCTGTAATATAATGTTGTCCCGGTTGAGTGTACGTTGTATGCATTCTAGCTGTCGATTCTAACCGAAGCTTATTTTATTTGCCCTTTTTTTCTTTATTCTGTTTGTGTAGTTTGTCTTTTGGTTGAGTGTTTTGGCTGCCAGTTGTGGCATAGCTCTGGACCCAGTTTTGGATGTCCGTTCTCTCCAGGCCTTGGTTCAACGTGGGTGATGCCTGTGCTTCTTGTTATGGACTGCAGTGAGCTTGTAGCTCTTATCATGGTTGTCCAGTGCTCTATGTGGCGGTGCTTTTGTGCTTGGAGCAGTGTTCTGAGTGTTGTTGCACGGTGGCGTCGTGGTGGCTGTGCAGGTGATTTGGGACATACCAGTGCTCTGTGTGGTGGAGCTTCTGTGCTTGCTTTGTGGATCCATGGCACAGTGTTGCAAGGGATGTTGCCTGGCAGTGGCTGTGCAGGCGGTATGGGACTTATTTTTGTGCACCTTTTGGTGGGACTGTGGCTGCTACACCATTGGAATGACATCCTGACCTTTTGGTGGACCACCCTATAATTGTAAAGCAACCTTGGGGATGAGAAGGGCGCTATATACATTTAACTGATTATTAATGAAAGGAAGCATGTTTTAAAATAAATAAAAATAAATAAAGCATGAAGGCGAGAAATATGACATTGCCTACTGCTGGAATACATATTTAAGGAAATAAAGAAAACTGAGTGCCATTGATATTCCCAAGTAATTATTTAACTGCAATATTCTCATGCTTGACTCAAAAGATTACAATACAAAGACAGACACACCTGTTTCAGACTATCAGGCGTTGTTTAGTCAAAATGGAAGACACTAAACAGAGTATCTGACATTAGTATAATCTTCTGTAACAATCAAATTACAATCAAAAGTACCTTCACAAACACTTCATGCAAATTCCACCTTCAGGCTGAGAGGATATTCTAACACACACACAGCTCTGTGATAAAAATCAGCCTAAATAAGCACACACACATACTAGAAACTATAAGTGACACTATTTTAGAAAGGGATAAACCTTTTACAAAGCAATACAAGAAGTTAAAACTAGTTGGATAAAAAGAATTTGTGAAATATATTGCCCTATCTTTACATGAAAGAGAAAAGAGGCCTCAATTATCATTATGGGCTGCACTGTGAAAACTTTTTAAACACATTTTGGAAGTTCTTCCGTTGTCTTGTTTCATGTCCACCTTTCATTAAGAGTACGTTCTGACACGAACATGGTAAAGAAGGCTCTTCAACTGGAGTATTGCATTTGGATTGAAAACTATTTATAAAGAACTGTTCCAATACAACTTGATCAGGGAAAAATAAATTTTTAACACCCTCCAACTAGAACTCTGCAGACCACTGTAAAACATCTAGAACATATTAGAAAAAGAACATCTTTTTCAAAATGTCTAATACTAGTAAAAGCAAATTAATCTGCAGTTTGGGGGGGCGACACCACACCAGTAACACCCGTATTGAGTCTACGCATCATAATTGAGGAATAATAAGGAAAATGTTAGTCTCTCTTCTGTCATATGTAAAGACACAAAAATAGAGTTCCACAAAATCTCCAAGCTCACAAGTTTTAATGAACCTTTCATAAGCTCTCCATCCAGCACTGCTTTATAAAAATATTTATGCATAGCTTATGGATGTGTTAAAGACCCTATGTAGGTACCGTTCAAATAAAGTGTTAGCAAATGACATATTAAACGTTGAAGCCAAGTTTTAAATCGAGGTTGTGATCTACAGACAACAGCACCTTAACCTCTGGCACGAGCCATGTGATGGAGAGATGAGTAACATGAGTGTAACAATTACGTTCATGCCCTTAAAGCAATCACCTACTACTTAATATCCGCAAGAGCACCAAAATCCAGTCAAACAGAATATAAAAAAGTCGATATTAGAGGTCAAATACAACTGTTTGTTCGCAGCTTGGATTGTAATACAGCAAGATTAACACACAGGAACCTATATAAGCACTGTTACATTGTTATGAACGCAACATCACGATGTAAAGCCACTCTTTTCTACCCAGCACTTACTTCATCATTGTTTTGCATTAATGCTATCTATTCGATACTGGAAAGTTCAGTTCACTGAACAGTGAACTTTTATGAGCACCAGAGGAAACGTCCTTCACAGCAGCTAGTTGTGGAATAAACCTGAAATGTGAAAGTCACTGGTTTATGTGCAAGTATCGAACTTACTGTGAAGCTCAGCATGTTTCCAAATACTTTCCAAGGTAACCAATGTGGGGGAAAGGTAGCTAAAGAGGGCATATCCAATACTGAGAAAAACAATCTCCAAGGAATGGAAAAAATGAACCGAGAATGTCAGAGTTTAAAAAACAAGAAACAAACAGTCTCTAAGAAGAACGTTTGTATAGGATCACCTTGTGCCAGTGTTTGACTTGAAACCGTTTGGTAAAGAACAGCAAGTAAGGACGCCTCTAGTAGACACCATACTTAAGGACTGAGTGTCATGCTCCCTGATTTATCTACTGCTGTGTTTATGTAACAATACAAAGAAAAGAATATTTAAGGAAAAAAGCAAACAACCAACCACCATTCAAAAACAAAGTAAACATACATACATTACATACATATAAAAAGCAAAAGTAACAAAAAGAAAAAAGTAATGATCGTTACTGGAACCATAAATTAAGCTACAGTTACAACTACAGCTCCTTCATCCATCCATCCATCCTCCCAACTTTCTGTTTTAGAGAGAGAAGAAAGTGAGGATAGAAGGGAGGAGGACAAGCACCAGATTAAGCAGAGCATGAATCTATATTAGTGTCTATAGAGAGTTTGGGGAGGTGCTTTGCACCTCATTTCCTTTTCTTTCTACCTCATTCTCTGCCATATTCCATCTCTCTCTCTCCCCCCCCCACCTCCAAAGGATGTTCACTTTTTCTTACGCTCCTGTGAACATCTTGGACAGTACCTATAAATGTAAGAAAGAGTATTTTAAAATGTAATAATAATAAATAATTTCTCCTACTACTATAAATGCTCAGAGGTACAGTTTCAGATCACATGACTACTCACCATTTTCCCCTGGGCTTGGTGGTCAGGCCCACACATGCAAAGTGAAACCATTCAATGGAGCACTGTAGAGACAAAACACACACATCACACATCGTATCCTTGAACCCTTAACTATGTATGAACTACACCCAGTTTTTCCCCCTTTATGATTTGAGGTTAAGTCAATAAAAAGTCCTGTATCTGAAATAGATACGTGGGGTTTTATATACTTTTTCAGCAAAGAGAAAGATAAATGTGACTATTGTAGTTTTAAGTGAGTCATGTGATTGGGGGAGGGTTGAGAGCCCAAAGTGAGAAATCCTTGTTCATATAGTTTTGAAGAATGAAAAGAATTTGAAGAACGAATAAATAACAAAACCTCCCCAGAATGCTTGTTTATATCCTGGACAAAATATTTTTTTTAACCAATAAAAAAATAAAGCTACTAGTAGATTGTCACGATTTCCCCCTTTCTTTGTCCAACATCTGCTTTTGTTCATGTTTCACCAGGTCTAATCCTATCTTTACCCCGTCCTCTGGTTGGTTTGTTACCCTATTGTGTCCACCTGTTCTTGTTTATATTGTCCTTGATTATTTTGTATGCTTATACCCTGTGGAATCAAAGTATCATTGCGAAGACTTATCGGGCGTTTGTCTCATTTCGTATCCAAGTTACGTACATTATTTTAATTCACCTCCTCCCATTTTATGATTAAAATGACGATAATCCATAATGCTGTCTGCCAGTATACTGCACAATATGGTTTCTGTCACAGACAAATTTGTCAATCTTCACATGGCTAATACATTTGTAAAAGAAATAACCAACAAATAAAGCATTCGGGTATATAGTGACTAACATGAACTAGAAACTGGGGTAGATAGTTTTATCTATCAAAAGTAAAATACTGTATTTTATGCAAAACACAGTCTATGTATTTGCAGACGACAATAGGTGGGTTTCCACTGCAGTTCTGTACAAAATAAAAGCAATTTACAAAAGACTAAACAAATGCAAAATGTTCTGGGTTTCCACAGAGTGATGTTATGCGATTAAAGCTGGGTTTTGTCCTCTTGTAATGGTCATTCCAATTAAACATTATGACAGATCTCCAAGACCTGGTAAGTGTACGGTGGCTTAAATACAAAAAAAGTTTCCATTTCAATTTTTGAAAATATTGCCATGTTGAATCGTCTGAAAAACCACCTCATCCGAGCATTCACCTGTTTCCATTATTCCAAGTTCTCAATTTCAAAAATAGTGCATTAAGCAGGTAAATGGAAACACGGCTACTGATATTAGTCAGAGTGGTTTTACCTCTGACCATTGGAAGACAGCTTTAATTCCCATGAAGATTCCAACTGAGCAATTAAATTGGAAAATCAAAAGTTCATATAACTCTAATACGAGCACAAAGACAAAGAAAAAAAAAATGATTTTCATATTTTGCTTTTTAATTACAACACCATGTAAGACTAACTCACATCAGTGTTGTCACAGCCAATCATCTCTCCATAGGAGACCTGGTGGCACAGACAGTACGTTGGTTCATTTGGGTCCACTGGCATGTCCAGGACATCTGAGGGGTGAACACTGCTGAAATTCACAGCTGGAGAGGAGAACTCAGTTCTGCATGAAGGGAAAAACATTTGAAGCAATTTTTACATTTGATCAACAATTATTTCTAGTATACAAATGTGACAGGGGGCTGGGGAGGAGATCCAAGGTAAGAAACAAAGGCTTATTGCCTCGTGTTGTCATCTTACGTTTGCATTAGCTTGATTTTCTTCTGGCCACTCTTAGGACTGCAGTCATCATCGGAGTTCTTGACCTTTGACCTGGTGCGAGATACCTTTTTCTCCTTAGGCCCTCGAAGATCACCTTTGAATGAACATTAAAATAATAAATATATTAACACTTTCACAGACCGGACCTACACGCATAATGATTAGCGCTTACTCTTGTTTCCCTTACTGGAGGTAGAATCGTAGTCTGTGCTTTCGATCTGTTTTTCTTTGAGGTCCGCCTCAAAACGGGCCAAGTCCGTGTCCAGCCTCCGGATGTGTTTATCTACCTTTTTTTTTTTTTGGAGGGGAGGACAAACAGAATGACACATTGACAATAAGGCTTTAAAACAGCTTTAAATTATTAAACATTCAGTATTTAACTGTATAATAGAAATAGAAGAGACGACAGTATACAGGTCATAATGTTAACTGTATTGACTTCATTTACCATTTTATGAAGAAAAAAAAAAAATGCAAAAATCAATTGCCCAAA
>JAOBAM010000015.1:24861849-24873139 GCA_025212355.1 Notarius kessleri
TTGTCCTATGTTATTAAAAAAAAAATTATCAGAAGCCTAAGAACATATCTTAACGGGGGTGCCAATAATTGTGGAGGGCGCTGTGTGTGTGATGTGTATATATTTTTTTCATAAGTGAATTATTTGTTTCTATTCAAATAGCATTAAAATCTTTAGATTTATGTTGCTATTTTACATTAACCTACATTTTTTTTATTCAGTTGTATTAAATTAATTTTAATTAATAAAATGCATTAAAAATATATTTAAAAATCAACCCCGTGACTAAGTAAATATATCCCTTGCCTCTTCCTCCTGGATGCCACTTTGAGAAGTTTTGAGGCACGAGGCCTATTGGCATTGTGATTTGGTCCAAACTGGCCAAAACTACTGCCTCCTTTTTTTTTTTTTTTTTGGTTGATTATTGATTTTGTATGCTAGTGAATAAGAAAAAAAATAATCTCCATGATGTGAATTTTAGCCTGCATTATCACTTGCTATGATGGTGTTCGCCAAATACGTTAGTATTAAAATGGAAGAAGCAGACAAATGAAAATGAAACACAATTTAAGAGGGAGGATTTTTGATGTCTAAAACATGCCAATTGCCCCCCCCCCCAAAAAAAAAAAAAAAAAATCTCACATTCTCTGTACTTCTATATCATTGGTGCTAATCTAGAATGAAGATAAAATGTCCACATGCTCAAAATTCTGCATGACAACTTCCATTCATCCGTCCATCCATTATTTGTAGCCACTTATCCTGTACAGGGTCAAGGGCAAGCTGGAGCCGATCCCAGCTGACTGTGGGCGAGAGGCGGGGTACACCATGGACAGGTCACCAGATCATCACAGGGCTGACACATAGATACAAACAACCATTCACACCTACGGTCAATTTAGAGCCACCAGTTAACCTAACCTGCTTGTCTTTGGACTGTGGGGGGAAACCGGTGCACCCGGAGGAAACCCATGCAGACACGGGGAGAACATGCAAACTCCGCACAGAAAGGCCCCCATCGGCCACTGAGCTTGATGCCAGTGCTAACCACTATGCCGCCATGATGCCATGACAGCTTTGAAAAATTATTTTATCATTACTTTTGTTCTCCAGTGTAAAGTTTTAAAATTTTGTGCCTCAAAAATATGAATAGAATGTATAAACATTTGGATAAGGCCAGAGGAGTAATTTATTTTTTTAAATGCACATATGAGTGGTGTTCATATTTCATAAAAAGATAAATCTACCTGCTTGTGAGTTTGTAAAAGGTTGCTTCATATTGTGGAATGTGTGTTTGTTTGGTTTTTTTCCTCCATGACAGAAATTTAATAATCAAAATTTCAGCCAATACCAATGGCTTATTTTCTGATTTCTTAATTAATGTTCTATCAAAGGAGCTGGACTATGAAGTGTTGAAGGAGATCAATCTGGAAGTGGTGGTCAGAAACAAGGCAGCTTATCACAAGTCAGTGGTGATTGGCCAGGACAAAGTGTACCCCTTTAAGATCAACGTGATTAATGTGCCAGAAGCCCCTCATTTCAACCCCATTGTCAAAACTGTCTACATCTCTGAAGACCGCACCACCATTGACCTGAGGAAGGTCATCGCCACTTACACGGCCACGGACAGCGATACACAATTAACTGCCATGAATATCAGGTGAGAAATGTGAACTAAAATTCCAGACTTGACACTGTTTAAAGAAATCAAGGCTGTCCAAAAACTCCAACTTATAAAATCCCACTCCAAGGAAGCTGACTTCCTCTTTATTAAAACTTCAGTTCATTACTTCTCCATGGATGTATGACTGGACTGGAATATCTCTTTAGACATTATAGCATGTCAGATTTATTAATGGTGAATAATATTTCAAATTAATTCATTTATCAATCTTCAGAAAGTGCTTCATGCTTATCAGGGTCACACTGAAATCCAGCACCTATCCCTGGATAGGACATCAGTGCCATCCAGAGCAGTATAAACAGTTATACACTCCTTCACAATTTTGAATATCCAGTCCATTACCAAGCATGTTTTTGGACCATTTTTATTAAAGCTTTCTTGAAGGGCATTTTGGCCTGAACTGTACACCATGAGTTTAGTTTGTGTTTAAAATAGTGGCTAATTTGAAGAATAGAATTCATTAATATTTTAATAGATGAGAGAAGAGGATTATAAAACATTCCATATTGTTTATTAAAATCACCATTGGCAAGATATTTCTCTTATTACATCCACCAAGGAGGTTATGCTTTCAGTGCTGTGCTGTCCCCCCCTCCTGCCTGGAAGCAGGATTGTACAAAACCTACTGCCCCAATTTCAATGAAACTTGGTGGAAGGGTGTAGCATGAGCCAAGGAAGAACCCGTTAAATTTGAGTGGATCCTAGTTGTAGGCTTGACCCGCAAATTTATTTTCACCTTCTCTAATGTTGAGATACAATGGTTTGTGCTCAACAATACCATACATCTTAAAATCCAGTAGATGGCAGTAATGTTTAACAGTTGCAAAATATCCAGTGTTGAAATAGAATGACTCCATATCACAATCATCTGTACCCTTGAATGTGAATTGTGATATGGAGGCTTCAGTGAGGCACAACCATATTTTAATAGTTTTGGAAATGTATCCAGATAGATCACATTGTTGCCATTGAAGGTTTGCATATCATAGAGTTGACGATTGTTTTTGGCGGAGGTCTGTGCTTTCTGAGTGCCCTTCTTGTTCTTTTGGTTTCACGTTGAATCACATAAACCCAGTTTGTTTACTTTCAGCCATGTTCATTCTTGCAGCCACCTCACACTTGCATGTTTGTTTAAAACACTGAAATAGAACATGGAGGAAGTTATATTGTGAATGAATTGACTGTAAATACCATGTGTATATGGTAGTCATGATAGTAAAATGCAAAAATACACTTGGAATTATGCTGTTATAGCAATAAGTTAAGTTGGTTTTTTTTAATTATTTTTATCCCCCACTGGCTGAAAGGCCCGGAGGGGGATGATGTCTGTCCGTCTGTCCATCCCGGGAAGGGTACTCGCCTTCTAAAATCAACTCCTCTCTCAATTTCTGGAGGAATTTCAGAAACCTGACAGGATTCTTTGTTACATGTCGGTAATACGCATATTACAATTTCATTTAATTCAGTAACGCTTTACCAGAGTTACGGCATAGTTGCTAGCAGGGGACACTGTGCACTCGGAGCACCCTTGTTTATTCCTCTTACTGTCATTAACTTTTAAATAACTTTGATTAGCTATTTTGGTATAAGGGCTGGAATTGTTTTCTTAAAAATCTTCTTTTATTGCTATAGGTATGTAAAAAAAGTTGATGTTAACAACTGGGTGACCATTGATGAGAAAACAGCTGAGATCAGATTGCTCAAATATCCTGACTACGAGTCCAAGTACCTGATCAATGGGACTTACTACATCAAAATCTTAGGCATCACCAATGGTAAGATAGCCAAACATGTAAGTAGCCATGTGGCTGGTCTTTCAGAATGTGTATCATACAACCCAGTGATATAGATGTCTGGATCAGGCAACTGTCACTGTTTGAAATAAGTAAATAATTAAATAGCTATAAGATAATAATTAAGAACTGCAGGGATAAGGCTGCTTTCATCTTGGAGAAAACATCATGCCATGTTGGCAATTTGTTGTCATTTAAGATGAATGAAGCATTTCAGCATGTGTCCTTATATGAGAATAATCAACTTCAGGGTAGTAAAAGTAACTCTGCACTACACCACCCTGTCATTAAGCATAACCCGAACTTTAGTTCTTAGAGTTACATGATAAGCTCATATACAGTTGCATCAGCTGTGATTAATATAATGTCCTAATGTCTCAAACCTTTCCATAGATTTTCCAGCCAAAACTGCGACAGGAACTCTTGCAATTCAGGTGCAGGATTTCAATGACCACTGTCCAGTTCTGACCAGCTCAGTTGAAACGCTGTGTTATGGCAAAAAAGTAATGTACGTCACAGCCATGGATGAGGATAGATACCCCAATGCTGAACCTTTCCAATTCACTGTGGTTACTAAGGACACAAAAGAGAACTGGAGCGTTGAGCGTCTCAATGGTTAAGCTTAAAACTCTTTTACTGCAGTTTAACATTTGTGCTGTAACATATGATATAAATGCTAAATGTGTAATGCCTTGTACTTGTTTTTCCTTTATGTATCTCATGACTAATGAATTCCTTTTCCAGAAACAACAGTCATTTTGCGTAGCCAGATGCTCCTGTGGCCAGGATATTACACAGTGGAGCTGAATGTGCAAGACCAGCAGGGAAAGTCCTGCCAACCAGTTCAAAAGCTTCAGGTAACCGTGTGCACATGCACTGAGGCACAAGTGTGCCAACCTAAGGGACGGACCAGCCTGACCAATGTACTGGGAGCACGTGGCGTTCTGGCATTACTGCTCGGACTCCTACTACTCTTGTGTGAGTACCATCACCTCAGCCTTTTCATGTTCTCTGCTTTTTTGCATTTTTCCATTAACTTATCTGCAGACCAATGATGTACTGAGCCTGTGTAACATGCAGTGAAAGGCAGGATGCAAGTGTATAAACTCAGTGTATGCTTTATTCCAGTGTGTAGTTGATTCACTGAATCTTGAGTCTGAGTCCAGTCTTGAGTCCCTAGTTATTCAAGTCAGAGTCAAGTCCAAGTCGTTAAAGAAAATTCCGAGTCGAGTCCGAGAACAAGACTCCAACTGCACCATTTGACGGTGGCTGTTGCTGGCTTTATGTGCAACCGTCTCTGCTACTGTGTTGGACTAACGTTACTGCTTGACTACTCCATTTTAATTAACAGGCTACAGATAAAAAGCTTGTTCATCGCTCAGCAAGCCCCGCCCACTATCAACAAGGCAATTAACATGAGAGAGGGTTAACACTAGCTAGTTCATCAGTCAGCAAGCAAGCCCCACTATCAACAGAGCAATGAACATAGCATGTCACTTACTTCTCTGGGTGGAGTCTTGCCAAATGATGATTAAAGTTTGAGGTCATCCCCGTCGTCTCCTCAATAGTTCTTTTACATATGGATCACCTAGCAGTGTATTTTTTCCCACTGCATGATAAGTCTGTATAAGCAAAGCGGACCATCCTAGGGGCATTCTCTCTAGGCATTTTAGCACCTTTAACATTAGTTTGTTCCTGAACATGACATATGAGCAGGTGAATGTGCATTCTCTTGCACAAAATTTGTATAAAAACTAAGATAAGATAAATGTTATTCATCCCTCGGTGGGGAAATTTACATGTTCCAGCAGAACATAGATAGAAAAGGGTCAGGAATAGACAGTAACAAAAAAAAAACAGAATGCAATAAAAGTATAAAAAATAATAAAATAAATAAATAAATAAATAAATAAAAACACAGGCCATGTATGTTGTGTACACAACAAAATAAGAAAGGAACATAAATTACAGTATTACTTCACCTGAAGTCACAATATTGCACAAATAAAATACTGGCAACTGAAATAGAAATATTGCACAAGGTAGTGAATGTTATTGTACAGCATAATTTAACTAACGAGGATGGAATATGTGAGCAAAGTAACCATCCATTATCTGTAACCACTTATCCTGTGCAGGGTCACTGGCAGGCTGGAGCCTATCCCATCTGATTATGGGCAAGAGGTGGGGTACATCCTGGATAAGTCACCAAGTCATCGCAGGGCTGACACAGAGACAAACAACCATTCACACTCACACCTACAGTCAATTTAGGGCCACCAGTTAACCTAACCTGCATGTCTTTGGGGGAAACCGGAGCACCTGGAGGAAACCCATGCAGACACAGGGAGAACATGCAAACTCCACACAGAAAGGCCCTCGTCTGCCATGGGGCTCGAACCCGGACCTTCTTGCTGTGAGGCGACAGCGCTGACCACTACACCACCGTGCTGCCCTGTTGATTTCATAAAACCCAAAATAAATTAAAACTTGTGCAACACCTTGTTCTTTTTCCTACTAAAGATGTATGTTGTATAATCATTCTGCTACAGAAAATGAACAGTTTACAGAAATCACTGAAAGCCCAATATTGCCATGATATTCATGTCCCTGTATGAAAACTTCTCACCACATATATATTGAATATTTTATAAGTCTTTGGCATGCTATTTTTTTTTTTACACAGACATTAACACACAAACTTTTTCACACACACACACTGCATCCTGCAAGGCTTTCGGCATTGTGGATGATCCTCACACCCCACTGACAGTCTTTTTGCCCCTCTGCCATTCAGCAGAGTGTTTTCAAAATTTGCTCAATGACTGCTAGACTGGGTAACAGCTTCTACCCCTAGGTTGTCAGACTTCTGAATACCATGCTGCCCCCTCCACACACATCACCCTTAGCTCTACTCCCAGCTAACATCCTTCTCCCACTGCACAGATACTTGTCCACTTTATATTGCACATGTCATCTTAGTAGTTTGGTTCGAGCAAGAACTACAGTCTACCACTTAGACAATTTCATTTCAGGTTGCAGCTATGGACTTTGCTAGTGTTTAGTGTAACGTCACTGTCTTTTTTTGTAATGGTTTTATAATTTTAAGTATTTACTTACTCAGCCCACTGTAGGTGCCCATTGTTTCCCATTAACCCCTCCCTGCATGCTTCTTTCCACCAACTTTTTGGAGGACATTATATTTTCACCTCTGTTTTTTTTTGTCTGTTCCCAACATGACTCAAAAGTAGTGAGCAGATTTTGATGAAATTTGGAGGATAGGTGAGCCATGGACCAAGGGACAATTGATTAGATTTTGATGCAAATCTGAATATGTAGCTTGGCAGAGGTATGCACTCTACTGAGTGCCCTTCTAGTTCTTATTGCACTCTGCATGCAAGCTATTTTATGTAACTCTATAAGGTTGTGCTAGCAATAAAGAGCTACATGAACTTGAACTTGAAATATTGCAGACAAAATTGTATGTCAGAAAAGAAAGTAACGTCTCTAATAAACTACTTTTCAGACAAAAAAATGCTGGCTATTCAGGGATTATCTGACAAATCAGAAGCTATTGTGACACTTATAGTCTCCCGAAGAACTGTTTATCACCCAGTTTCCTTATAAAACAGTTTACCTGAGCCTACTGGTGCAATGTTTAGTTTGTGCTATTTACTGCACTTTATAGAAGACTCTGCAAATCTAAAGGTAATCTAAACAAATTGAAGGAAGTAAGTCTCTTAACATTCTGTGAATAAAATCATATTCAATGGGCTCAATATTTTTTATGAGTCAAAACATGTTGGTTCAAACATATCTTTAACAGGAAAAATGTTATCTACAAGGACAAGTTTTCAAATCTCTGAATAAACCAATAACATGACATCATTCTGACTCAAGCTCTGATATCTATGACTATAGGTTGAAATACTCAAACACAACAGTTGCATGCTGTACTATAATTTACAGGGCTAACAAGTAGGGAATTTATCCTCACCAGGTAACAGATAACATGCAACTCACTAGGCACGAGAATATTACGTTTCTCACAAAGGCCACAAGAGGTTGCCTCCAGGGGGCCTCCATTATCTACAGTAAAGTCATGTAACTGGCTTCCTATCCTCAGAGACATAACCTCATCAATTGTTCCACTTCAACACCTCCCTTCTTTTCCTGTCTAATAGCAGTGTCACTCCAGTGTCACCAGCCTACCCATACAAAGACTGAGTTGGCTCATAATCAGACATTTTGTGTGCTAATCCCTTTTCAAATTGATGCGATGAATTTCATTATGTAAGTAAAACTATGTGTGTGGGGTTGTGTGTTTGCATGTGTGTCTGTCTGTCTTATGCAGTAATGTAGGAAATTGCAAAAGAAAAAAAAAACAAACCCATAATGATTCATTTTGAGTTTAGATCCCTCTAGAGTCATATCAGACATATAATTTATAGAAACCCTAAAGGCGAAGACATGCCCCCAGTGAACATTTCCACTTGCCCCAAATTAATTCTCCCATTTTAGTTGGAAACAATTACCCACAGCACATTTGTTTTGACTGTTGAGGCAAGCAGAAGGGAAACATCTGAAAAATAAATAAATAAATAAATAAATAGACGGACACTAAATGGCTAACAATTAGCATGTTGAAAAACTTCAGTTATAAGGGGGTGATTTTTTTTTTTACCCTTCATGAGACCAAATTAAAAAAATTGGTGGACCCAAATGCTAACAATTAGCTCACTGTTAGCATGCTACACAATTATCGTCCACATGAGCCTGTGCTTTATGAAAAAGAAATGGCAAACTTCCATCCATTCATCCATTGTCCAGAACCGCTTATCCTGTGCAGGGTCACAAGCAAGCTGGAGCCTATCCCAGCTGACTATGGGCGAGAGGCAGGGTACACCCTGGACAAGTCGCCAGGTTATCACAGGGCTGACACAGAGACAAACAACCTTTCACACTCATATTCACACCTACAGTCAATTTAGAGCCACCAATCAGCCTAACCTGTATGTCTTTGGACTGTGGGGGGAAACCGGAGCACCCGGAGGAAACCCACACAGACACGTGGAGAACATGCAAACTCCACACGGAAAGGCCCTCGTCAGCCGCTGGGCTCAAACACAGGACCTTCTTGCTGTGAGGTGACAGTGCTAACCACTACACCACCATGCCGCCCAAATTCCAAATGTGTTTTCTTATTTTTTGTTTTCTTTGAGCAATGGCTTTTTTTCTGGCCACTCTTCCATCAAGCCCTGCTCTGTGGAGTGTATGGCTTAAAGTGGTCTTATGTACAGATACTCCCATCTTTGCTGTGGATCTTTGCAGCTCCTTCAGTGTTATCTTTGGTGTGTTTATTGCATCTCTGATTAATGCCCTCCTTGCCCAGTCTGTGAGTTTCGGTGGGTGGCATTCGCTTGTCAGGTTTGTAGTGGTGCCATATTCTTTCCATTTTGCTATAATGGATTTAATGGTACTCCGTGAGGTATTTAAAGTTTGGGATATTTTTTAATAACCCAGCCCTGATCTATACATCTCCACAACTTTGTCTCTGACCTTATTTGGAGTGCTCCTTGGTTTTCATGTTGCTTGCTTAGTAGTGTTACAGAGTCAGGGTCCTTCCAGAACAGGTTGATTTATCCAGACATCATGTGATGGATCATGTGACACTTTGATTGCACACAGGTGGATCTTAATCAACTCATGAAATTATGTGACTTATGAAGTGAATTGTTTGGACCAGCTCGTATTCATACGAAACGGGGTGAATACCTATGCACACTCCAGATTTCTGGTTTTTTTTTTTCATCTTAATTATTGTTTGTGTCAGAATAAAACAACAATTTTCACATTTAAAGTGGTAGGTATGTTGTGTAAATCAAATGGTGCGAATCCTCCAAAAATCCATTTTAATTCCGGCTTGTATTGCGACAAAACAGAACAAATACCAAGGGGGATGAATACTTTTGCAAGACACTGTAAACCAGCACCTTCTGACCAATCAGATTCAAGAATTCAAAAAAAAAAAATACCCTGAATGGTTCTTTGGTTAAAAACAAGCTTTCAGAGTTCTTCTCATCTTCTGTCCAGTGACGACGGATCCTCCGGCCAATGTGCACGTGAGCCGCGTGGGCGATCTGGACGATCAGCTGACCGTACGTTGGGGAACTCCACCTGCTCTCAAAGACTATCTCTTCCAGGCCAAGTACCAGATCCGCTACAGGCTTGAAGACAGCACCGATTGGAAGGTAGTTTACCTTTGAACCTTTAAATCGCCTTGTCCGGCCATCTAGCTTGAACCAGTTGCTGAGTTCATTCGATGATTGATGGCTGATTGATTGATTGATTGATTTTCATGGCAGTATTTTTATTAGCGCAGCCGAGGTTTATTTTAGAGGCGGCCGCCTCTGGCTTTTGCACTAGCAGGAACTCTGCCATGTGGGAGTTAAAAGATTTAAGGATATTTTTACAGGATCTTGAGCAGACACCTTGCAGAGTGATTCACGACGAGATCAGATTTATTAGGTAGAAACCAGATATTCTGGAGCTTTAACAGTTTAACTAATCCTGCTTTAGTGTTTCTTTTTTTTTCTCCGGCAGAGTCAGAGATTCATCATTCCCCCTGACTTGTGTAGCTTCTGTATGAAAGGTCTAGTAATCCAGAAAACTAGGCTCTGCCAGGCCACCTCATTCCTCTTAGGATTCATGTCTTTCCAAATGAACGTGAACAGTTAGCGTTAGCGTTTTGCACCATTTCAGCTCGCATCCTAGAATTGCTGAGATACTGTACTACCACCACCAGGTTTTACCGACCTGATGGAAGTGTGATTCAATTGAATAAGCGTTTCTTTTTAAACGTTCTACCCAACATCTTCTCCCACATCTGAATGAAACACACATGCTTGCCATCTGCTTCACAATGATTCATGATTTTATTCTGGCACCCAGGTATGTGAAACCTTCCCTAAGGGTGGTAGGAATATCCTCGGTTAAAGTTACCAAGGTTCCATTATCCAGGGAAATGAGGAAAGATTTATTGCTGTGCACCTTGTAAAAACGTCATTGCTTATGCCAGGAATCGAACATAAGTGGAAAATAAGCACATAAAAGTTCGGAATTAGAAGGGGGGGAAAAGGAAGGCATCATTAGTTGACATGAAAGATGTTTCGAGTCCAGTTCACCCAAGATGCTGAGAAGTGATCAACCAAATTGTATGACCTGTTTGCTCTATGCTAATTGTTATTCGAAGCAATAATAACATTCGTTAGCAGGATTGGGGGCTGCTGGAACAAATTACGTGAGAAGAATTGCTCATACCTACCAAAGAACCACTATGGGGCTTTTAAACAAAATCTTTAACCCCTTGATCGCTCGGCTATGCTTTGGATATACATGTCTACTCAATGAATACATGTAATTATGCAATCACGTGCTCTGATTGGCTACTCTACTAGTAGGATATCAGCTCATATACCGTGAGTAGAGAAAAACAAAATGGCGGCGCATGTTGCTGAAAACAACCGAGGACGAGATAAAAACTACTCGAACACAAAACCCCCAAAAATACAAAAAAGCAACACAATATGGAATAAAAGTATTTGATGGTAAGAACATATATCTTTTTTTATTTTTCAAGAATTATTATTATTATAGCATTTTTCACAAACTTGTATTTTTTATAAAGAAACCTTTATTATTATTTGTCACATGCACACTTCAAGCACAGTGAAATTCGTCCTCTGCATTTAACCCAGCTGAAGCAGTGAACACATGCACACACACCCAGAGCAGTGGGCAGCCCAGAGCGCCCGGGGAGCAGTCAGGGGTTCGG
>JAOBAM010000015.1:24902407-24913126 GCA_025212355.1 Notarius kessleri
ACCTGTAGATGGCAGTAATGCAACACTGTGGATGCCAGCTGCCGTAAAACCCAAAAGAAGAAGGTAAACCTGTGCATACACACACAGACTAACTCTGTCTGCTTCACTGCACAAAATGAGCAATTTCATGCACATTATTTGCTGCAGAATCCCTTCAGATTAAATACCTTCCCAGCCACAGAATGGCCTGTATTTATTTATTTACTTATTTATTTATAGATATTACAGAAATAAACATATATCATAATGACCAAATTTCAGAGGGAACTAAATTTCACTGATTTTATGAAATCGTAAGGCCGTCTAGCTTTAATATAGCCTGACCTGAGGCAACATTTGAAAAATAAAACAAATATTAATCCATTATTTCTCTGCTCTGGATGCATACTGTTTTTTTCTCTCTTTCCTTACGTTTTGCACCAAAATAGTAACAGATTTTGATGAAATTTTAGGGAAAGGTTGGTTATAAGCCAAGAAACAATTGATTAGATTTTGATGTAAATCCAGATATGTATGTGGATCCAAGATTTTTTGCCTCTTCACAACGCAACTCAAAAATTAGTGAATGGATTTTGATGAAATTTGGTGTACAGCTTTAGTATTATCCTCAGTTCAAATGATTTGATTTTGATGTTGCTAATATGTGGCTTGACAGAGGTATGCACTCTACTCGGTGCCCTTCTAGGTGTTTTTTTTTTAAGCAATCATTTCTGTATCCTTGAATACGCAAGAATTAATTTATGTATGTTTAATATGTAACACAATACATGCATGGAGAAGAGGGCCCCCTCCTGGCCATGATATGGCCCTAAGTGGTTGAATGGGGATCAGTAATTAGCATATCAACATCTTAGAAATGAAAGCTGTATAGCTAGGAACCCCTAAAGGAGATAATTCTGTACATGTCATACAGTATAATATCAGTGGATTTAGTGCATTTAATCCTCAATAAAATACAGAATAAATACACTGAATAATTTTCATATTCAGAAGAGAGCAGTATCACTACTTCAGTGATAGTGAATCAGCACTTGAGTGATTTTTTTCTCCCCCAAAAAAACAAGATCACCACTAAGGATCGGCATCGCAAATGATTGGCTTGAGTGAAAAAAAAAAAATGTTACATAGAAATATTTGTACTGTATGTTTTTAAAGAAAGTAAGAGGCAAGGTTTGACATCTAAAGTCTCTATTGTCAAAGATTCTCAAAGATGCTTTGAAAAACAATCCAATATCCTTATAAAACTACACAACACCTCCAAAAATTCACTCAACTGATGTTTTGACAATGGTGATAGAGAGTGCTATGAAACACATTGGCCCAAAATCTTGCATACATACAGGAGCTGTTTAAATGGGTTGACATCTGGTTGACTACATCCTCTTCCTTCTCTTTCGTGTCCTATTCGTGTCCTTTTGGTGTCATGCTGGAAGAGGTCACTCCCATCAGGATTTACTGTATATACAGTATATAGATATCATTGGATCAATTTATAGTTCTATATTTGTGGGTGTGTGGCAGTCTGGGAAAACCCTTCACGTGGTGATATTTAACATAAACTAACAGGTTATAACAGCTTTACCTGAACTGACGTAGAGTATGTTTCCCTTTTGCATGTATCACAAGGATAAGGAAAGTTAAATCAGTCTATGTCTGGTCACAGCATTTTGAACATGTTGTTTCTTGACTCGACTGATCATGATCACGGATGGGAAAATAATTGCTAATTAATTGAGTTTGTTCAGCTGTTTTGACAATGTGATGGCGCACGTGAATCACAAACCATTTGTCAGTCGCTGTTTGTTATCTGATCCCAAACTGAACTGATTAGGCTTATGTGTATTTCTCTTTGACTGGAACCTTAAGCAAATTGCAAGGACAGCACACATACTGAAGTTATCAAGGTTTTAGA
Source organism: Notarius kessleri (assembly GCA_025212355.1). Classification (NCBI taxonomy): domain Eukaryota; kingdom Metazoa; phylum Chordata; class Actinopteri; order Siluriformes; family Ariidae; genus Notarius; species Notarius kessleri. The sequence continues at coordinate 24,904,320 of JAOBAM010000015.1, forward strand.
CATATTTAGACAGACTGAGTGTATTTACTGCTGCATTTATTAAACTGGCTCCTTGTCCAGCATGATCTTTGCAGGCAGAGAGCCAAGGCAAGGTTAGAAAGTAGATTAAATAGGAATACACTGCAACCCCACTATAATGGACTCCTTGGGGGATGTCCAAGTAGTTTGTTATACCCAAAAGTTCGTAATAGTGAAATGGACCCACTTGTCACACCAAATACTCACTCTTGCGTAAAACAAGACCAACTGTGTTTAATTTATAACTACGCTTAATTCACTTACATATTTACAAAGTAAAGGCAATAAAATCACATTTGCCATCGTTTGCTTGCTGCATCTTCTTCCTTTTCAGCCTGTCATGTTGATTGCAGTTATGGACAAAGTCTCAGAGCTCTTTTCTTTTGCTTTAAAAGTTGATTTTTTTTCAGTATACCATATTCTTTAGATAAATTTGTTGCTTTCTCACCACACTATAGACGGTCCAGGATATGAAGTTTGTCTTCAACAAAGAGTATCTTACATTTATAAGTAGCCATGACAACAGTGCTTACAGAGTAAAAACTCGAGGAAACCTGCTTTTAGTTAATAAAATTAAGTCTTTTTAAAGGATTTTTTTAAGTCAATGATCGCCATTCTCGATAACCGTTAGTGATCGACACCTAAGCAAGGCGAGTTAAGCCTTTGTTTTATGGCATTAACACGTATTGTTCACTTGACTGTGGACTTGATTACTTATTATTATTGTTTGTTTCTGGGGAAGAGAAGCGCATGACTCAGTGATTTTTCTTTTGAAGACTCAGACTCCTTGTCATTAATTCTTTAGACTTAAGGGGGAGCACAAACTTAGTTTGAAAGTTTGTACTAAAAGAGTGCGTTATAGCGGGGTTACAATGTATTTCCATGTCATTTTGTTGAAATATACAGTATTTTTTCATGAAGTAGAGGTATCAAAGTACGTTACTGACAGAAAAAAATGGAATTTGTCATTTTTAGTTGTTTTCCAGAATTAAATTATAGCAACATCAGTTTTTTACAGGCAGTCACACATATATTGTTGGCAGAAAAATGACATTTATGTAAAACATGCTTTTTTCTCCCTAATTTTTGGCTGTTTACAATAATTCAGATACATCTGATGGCTTTTCCCAGGCCACGTCTCTCTCTCTCTCTCATACACGCACGTGCACACACACACGTACACATTCTGGTTTTGAGTGATGTTATGCGATTAAAGCTGGGTTTTCTCCTCTCATCATAGTCATTCCAGTTAAACATGGTGACAGATCGCCAAGACCTGACAAGTGTTGGCACAATGATTATAATAGCATGTCATGTGAAAGTTTAAATGCGAAAAAATGTGTTTCCATTTCAATTTTGCAAAATATTGCTTTGTTAAATCACCCGAAAAAAAACACATCATGTGACTATATATACTTTTGCAAAATATGAAAAGTTTTTAAAAAAAAATCAAAATTCACATTTTCATTACTTGTCTTTTAGTTTGCACTTTCATATTGCGCATTAAGCAGGTTAATGGAAACCAGCCTACTCTCTCTGTAGAATTTGTCATATTCTCCCCATTTGGGTTTCCTCCAGGTTCCCATCTGGATCAGTTCTGGATACATCACTACTGCAATAAAGTGGTTGCTGAAGATGAATTAATGATTAATATTTGTTATTACAATGTTAGGTAGTTTATCAGTAGAATAAAATCATCAGGTGCACTAATGTGCACCTTAGATATTTCTCGCTGCACTGTAATTATTATTACAGGAGAATGAATCTTGGTTTTTTAAACTGAGTAATGAATTCTGTGGAATAATGTGTCTGAAATCACTTTTCCCTTCCTGCTGGTAAGGAAATGGATTAGATCAAAAGCCTAATAGCTGCTAGTGTCACCATTTCCTTTTCAAAATCAATAATGATTTTGCTTGCTTTTCTATTTTAGTTCTCTAGGAACTAAAATAGAAAAGATGTAGGTCATAATTGTTTGTGACTCAATTATGGTTTAAAACACAATCATTATTCATAATACTTTGACTTGATACTCTCATTACCTTCCATTTAGAAGCATGCAGAAACATGCCACAGCTGTGTCCAAATTTCATGTACATCCTGTTAATTTTTATCTCTAGACAATATGAGCTCAGTCATGCAGTCAGATGCAATATTCAGCATGACTGAAGAATTACACACTATACTACAAAACCATGTCAAGTAAAACATGCAGGTATGGCTACCACTTAATATTTGTTTTATACTTTATGTTTGTGTCTTTCTGTAGGTGTGACCAGGTCCATGAAGGACAAGGTAACTAAACCCACAGCTATGGCGCAAGGCCGTGTTGCCCACATGATTGAGTGGCAGAGTTGGGGCAAACCATCTGCAGGGCCAATAGGGGGAGCAGGTCTTTCCAACCTGCACCGTGAAAGGGAAAGAAGACTTGAGAACGATGCCTACAGTGACCTAAGTGATGGGGAGAAGGAGGCACGAATGGCTGCTGGTAAAACTGATGAATTAAAAGATAATGTTTCAGAGCATTCTTCTTCAAATCATTTTTATGCATTATGTTCAAATCAAAGAAAGAAGAAGTGCTCATGGGAAAAAAAAAAAACTTTTCCATATTTCCTGAAATACAGTACAGTATGCAGGGTTCTAACTAGGCCTTTTCAGTGTATCAGGCTGATATGCAATGGTTCCTTACCGCTACACCCACAATATTGCTGACACGCCTGTAAAAGTTGCCGCTACACTAATAAAAAGACTTGTCAATCTTGAAAATGTGGTCTTTTTGTTTAATTTTCTCTTATCATCCCCACGCAGGGGTGACAGCGTGCCGCCATGCAAATGTTCTACATTTGGACATACTCCACTCACCGTTTATGTAAGTGCCCAGCGCATAGTTGCTCGAGTAGTTCCGTGTGGACATCGTCACTGATCATGCTAGTCCAGTTTACCTCCTTCCTTATGCTGTGTTCGCAGTAAAGTGCCAATTGTGTTAAGAAGCACTTGCATGCTTAGTCCCCGAGTTAGATCTGGATAGCAGGCTTGTAGTACTCGAGTCCAGGACTCAGACTTGCGTCCGACTCATGCCCTAATTTTAAGGACTTGTGACTCAACTGGGACTTGAGCACTGATGACTTGGACTCGGACTCAACTGCATTAGGACTCGTAAATTGGAGACGAGGACTTGGATTTTTTGTTTTATCTGTAACCGCTTATCCTGTGCGAGGTTGCGGGGGGCAAGCTGGAGCCTATCCCAGCTGACCATGGGCGACAGGTAGGGTACACCCTGGACAAGTCACCAGCTCATCGCAGGGCTGACACGCAGAGACACAAACAACGGTTCAAACCTACGGTCAATTTAGAGCCACCAATTAACCTAACCTGCATGTCTTTGGACTGTAGGGGAAACCCATGCAGACACGGGGAGAACATACAAACTCCATACAGAAAGGCCCTCATCGGCTGCTGGGTTCGAACCCGGAACCATCTTGCTGTGAGGCGCCAGCGCTAACCACTACACCACTGTGCCGCCCTAAGATATTTATATCTACGTTAATTTTTGTGAAAGAGTGTCACACCTGTGCACCTTCGCACGTGCATCAGATAGACTCTCGGGCACACTCTGGACAGCACACTTGCCAAGCGGACTCGTGTGTGCACTGTAAACGACTTGTACCTACACAGGATTAAGGTGCAATCAGCGCACCTGTATAAAAACTGTGAAAACACACTTACTTTGGAAAGTATTGAGTTGCATTGCTAACAAGTTACCGAGCCTTATTTCCTTGTTTGGTTCCCTGATTTCCTGTTTCTCGTCTTGGATTCTGCGGAGTCTACGATAGCCTGTTTGTGCCTCGCTTGACCTATTGCCTGTTTCACTATTTTACAATTTTGCCTGCCATTCTGGATTGTTTACCGTTTTCACTTGCATTCATAAACACACTTTCTGCACTCACATCCACCTCCCAACCGTCTCTGACAGAATACTTCGCACACCCTGACAAAGAGAAGCACATTCACCTGTTCATACGTCGTGTTCAGGAACAAACTAATGTCAATGGCGCTAAAACAGCCACCGTCAAATGGTGCGGTTGGAGTCTTGTTCTCGGACTCGACTCAATTTTTTTTTCATGACTTGGACTTGACTTGAACACTGGGGACTCAAGACTGGACTCGGACTTGAGGTTTAGTGACTCGACTACAGCGCTGAAAAAAATTGGTGTATTCATCGATTACGCAGCCGCCATATTGACCGCTGTCTGAACTCACTATAATCAACATCTCTGATAATAAATACAGTTCAATGGGAAGTCAACATGTGTACTGTCAGTTGGTATGCCATGTACAAGTTTTCACCCGTACATTGCCAGTAGGGAGCTGTGGAGAACATACGCTCATCTTGAGGGAAAACAAGTAGTGAGAACTTGACTTACTAAAGAACCGAGATTTAACTTTTTTTTTTTTTCCAAAAGAAAATGCAGTGTTTTTTGTGTCATTACCATTTCCCTTGGTCTTGTGTCAGGTGACTATTGAGGTTGTGGACGACCCTCAGATGGAGGTCGAGATGGACCTGGCTAAAGAGGGTAGGAACGACTGGCCTCTGAACTCCGAGGAATGGCTTGGCCACAATAAACTCTTCTGGCCTCTCTTCTGGGAATACCACGACTCCAGCGAGGAGAGTGCTAGCCAGGCCAGTCTCGAGGAGAACGGCGATGACCTGAGCTACGGAGAAGATTCCGTGCTGAGCGGAGTAGGAGTGGATTGGGACAGAAGGTGGCAGGGCTGGGACTCGATGGAGAGTTATGGTAAGGGAGATTTCACTGATGTGAAATGATGACTGAGGTTTTTGAGCACTGTGGTTCGAAAACCAGATTTCGAATGCACACATTGCATTTCTTCAGTACTTTAATTAAGACGAATTCCTCTCATTGTATGAAACAGCAGTGCACAACCCACTCTCCTCTGTAGTCCTGACATGATTTATGTTTTGAGGTTGAACTTAAGGACCGTTATATAATCACACTAATTCCCATGGTCTCTCACTTGGCCTTTTGTTTGATCCCTATCAGGAGTAAACAGAAAAACCATACCAATGCAGATTATCCATGCTGCATTTTTTTAAGGCTGTTTTTTTATGTTACTACAGGCAAAGATGGCTTTTAATTATTAATTTTTTCAGATTGTTGGATATTTTTCCCCATGACCCTGATGAATAAGCGGTATAGATCAGCGTTTCTCAACCTTTTTTCAGTCACGGCACCCTTCAGAAGTATGCAAATTCTCAAGGCACCCCCATATAAAATATATGCAGTCACGCTGACCCCAGCAGTGACGTTGTGACATGGGAAAGGGGGTCGTGAGACAAATTTTGATGATGCATGAGGCGGCATTAGTGTAATTATCGGTTTTTTGGAATTTTAATTCATTTTATTGATTTCAATGTTAAAATATATAATTTTGACGGCACCCCTAACGAAGCCAGACAGCACCCCAGGGTGTCACGGCACCCCGGTTGAGAAAGGCTGCTCTATACGACTAAAATGATAAGATATTAACTTACCAAATCACCAAAAAAAGTACTTCTGTAGCCTCTACCATTTCTGAAAATGGTCAGAACACCCGTCATAACTTGTGAACGCAGAGGCTTCGGAAAATTTTCACTTCCGAAGTCATGAATACCGCAAAAGGAAAGGCGTTTCATATGGACTCTTCTCATGAACACGATCAACATTATCCCATTTGAAGGCACCAAATATTCGGGGACTGCTTTCTGGCAGAGGCAATCATGAAAATTGCATAATGGAAAGCTGGATGTTGGATTAAATTCTATACTTCAATTTCTGGCCAGTTTTTTTTTTAACCATTTTTGGTGACACTCTTAAAAAAGAAAAAAAATTATATAAAACATACATACTATCCACATTTATCCAGTGTTCACGATTGAGATATACGAGTTAACTGGCGTTAGCTATAACTGTGAGCTGACCAAGTAGTTAGCATGTCCGTCTCTTGACCAGGAGTTCTACTCGCGGTCAGGTCATACCAAAGACCATCAGAAAAATGGTACCTACTGCCGTCTAGCAAGGTACGCTGCAGATGCAAGTGGGGTGTCAAACTCTCGCAGTTATCAGAGAACTGGCCCCCACTATAACCCTAGCTGTATAGGCAAGAGTTCAGGGCCTATAGAAGCAGAGATCAACGCCACCCAATGCACCTTAAAGGCCTGGTTAGTACTGGGATGGGAGACCATCTGGGAAGACCAGATCTTGGCACGGGAGGGGCTTTGACTTTTTTGATGTTAGCTATATACTTGTCTAAATGTTAGCTATACCGAACATACGCCGATTTTATTTCACATTCATGAACAAATTCTGCATTTACCTAGACATAAGATCACTGGGACAGGAGGAAGTTTTTCATAAAACTTTTTTTTTTGTGTCTCCACACTACAAGAACTGAGAATGGTCCTAGTTCTGAGAATGGTGTTTTTAGTAGGAACTAAAAAGTCACTCAAAAGGTACTCACTCAGAACAAGAGGAACCACGAGTGACACAAGTATACGGTGATTGGTCGAACATGGTCAGTGCAGTACCAGCAACCACCATTCTTAAATATCTGTGTGAAATGTTAGGCATGTAAACAACAGCTCTTAAAATTAGCATGGAAATAAAAAAAATAAAAAAATAAAAAAAAAACCTGCATAGACAAATAGACCAACAGTGAAGTCCAGGCTTTATTGAACATACATATGCGATGGAGGAGATCCATAGCCATTTTCACATGTCCAAGTAAAAGCTAAAGTTCTTCGCTAGCATTTCCTACTAACATCACACTGGCAAGCCAGCTTACGTCACTTCAGAGTTTCTACTAACGGTGTGAATGCAAACAGAAAAAAGCCCTTGAAGGTATGTAGTTCTCAGGAGAGCTCCCCAGCAGGTAATTCCTCTCAAATAAGTCCCTAGAAGTGTTTGGTCCAAAAACACCTAGAAAGTGAAGCCGCCCTACAAGTCCTGAAAGCCCCGAGAGCAATGTGAGACTAGGGGAAGGGGCTTCCAAGCAGCATTCGGTAATACCTGAGTATTCCAGAGGACTCGTCTTTCATTTTATTGAGGAAGAAAACACTGCTCTTTTAGTGTATTTTAACTGATGACTCATATGACCATACATGCTGTTAAACTGCAGTGCTCCTATGCAAAACATTTAAAGGTTGGCAGGTCTGGTAAACATCATTGTACATCATGTCAGCATCAAATCATGCAGATTTATTCTTAAAATCACACGAGCCTAGAGTCTAAGAGAAGAAACGCGTTCAAGAATGTAGATAAAGAAGAATGTAGTCTCAACCTTCAAAATGCTGCAGGATGCGTCCTCCTCTGAATGACAGCGTCTGTTTGAGCTGTTGATCCAGCATGCTGTGAACTGTTACAAAGCCCTCGTCCAGAGCCACCACGTATGGGAAACATACGGCTGCGCCAATCACATTCTCAGACCACTTGACTGGGGCACGCTGGGAGATGCCCTCAGCGTTAGCAAACATCCCTGAGAGAGAGAGAGAGAGAGAGAGAGAGAGAGATGACTCATCACAACTGGCCACTGTGATAAAAGATCTGATGAAACTTTTCACTTGGGTGTGAACAAAGCTGCTGCACACTGCAGAACACACCTGAAAAACACTGCATTATCCAAATGACTGAGGGCTTCTTAAACAAGTGCAAACACGTACAGTATATAAACATTTTAACTGAAGAGCCTGGAATAAACCCAGGCAAAAAGTTTTCACAAAGCTCTACCACTTAATTTATGAGCACTCAAAGGAAAATCCATCCTGAAAGATTCCCGTATCAATATTTATATCCCTCATCAAAAAAATTCCTGTGCAGGGATTGGCCAAGGATGACTCACGTGACATAAAATTGATTAAGCAATGTATCTCATGACATCCAAAAATAAAAAAAATGGATATGGTGTGAGTCAGTCATGGTATATCCTGGATATACCATGAACTGGAGTCACAATTTCAAGCTATATGGCCGACTCGACTCACACCTGTAGCTCCGCGAGCATTTCTGTGTATGTAGATCTACGCATCATGATCATGCCTAACAAGGCAGAGTTAGACCTCAATTTTTTTTTTCAGGTTTATTTCTAATTCCTTGTAAAAACACTTTTGGTTTGGAAATTTTTGATGAGGGATATAAATCAAATAATACCATACATAATTACGGATTCTCTTTGGTGAGTGACATAGTAATATTTTTTCCGGGCTGCGTCCCTCAGTAAATAGTACTATGCCAGTCACCTCAGAGAATCCATGATTTCAACTGAAGCCTCTCAGTAGATGGTATATTTGATTATGATATGTGATATTCAATGGCGTAAAAGATTTATTATGAAAAGTTTACTTGGTTTACACACCATTCATTGATATGTTGGTCTAGTTTCACTTAAGTTTCCTACATTACCCACAGTTCTACTCAACTACCTGCTGAAAGTGGCACCAATGGGAATTTGCTTCATCATTATTCATAAAAACGAGCTGTCCAGCTCTCTGAACGGTTTCTCAAACAGATAGGGTTCCAAAGTGTTCACTTTCATACTTATGCGGATTGTCCATAATCAAAATCAGCATGCTTTTTATAAAATGTAGTAATATACGAATTAAGTGATTAAGTACCGTATTTTACGGTCTATAAGGCGCACCTAAAAGTCTTCAATTTTCACAAAAAACGGCAGTGCGCCTTATAATCCGGTGCGCCTTATGTGTGCACTGAATTCCAAAATCTGTCCGACACAGGGACATA
>JAOBAM010000015.1:24913226-24925096 GCA_025212355.1 Notarius kessleri
AGTCAGCTGGGATAGGCTCCAGCTTGCCTGCAACCCTGTAGAACAGGATAAAGCGGCTGGAGATAATGAGATGAGACTTTTACCAGAGTCCTTTTTTTTTTTGCACAGGTGTCTGTTCTACTTAAGTAAAGAATATGTGTCCTCTTGTTATCTTATTGGTGAGCAAATGTCTGTTTATAGCTGCTATGTGATAACAGGAACTACCTTGTTACTGTAAATGGATAAAAAGCATGACGTTCTTTAATAAGCTGTTGTTTGCATTGAGAGATTGCTGTGGCGTCCAAGCAGTAAAACCCTTTCATATGAAAAATAATCAGCTGTGGTACTGCGGGTGGTTACAGTAATTCCACTTTGTCAGGTTGAATCACACCACCCTGTCGTCAGTTATTTTCCAATAACAGCATGCCTCCAAATGTTCTGTCCTGTTCTATGGATAATCCTTAATCAGATATAATGCTGATACGACAGACTGATGTAAAGACCAAGCACAACCAGGACTTTAATTTTTCTCTCTCTGTCGGTCTCTTTGTTACTGTCCTTGGTGATGTTTGAGCTCCAGGGTGTTGTTTCTCAACAGTCTGTGTTCAACATCAATATTGCTCAGAGACAGACAGTGCAGTGTGGTAACAAGGACAGCCGTGTGTGTGTGTGCACGCGCATCATGTAAAGTTTGAGATTTTTATTTTTCATTTATTTATTTATTTTTTTAAGGACCAAAACTATCAGAGGTCCTCATAAGGATAAGTTGGTGTCAAATGTCCTCATAAGTACCCGGGCCTCATAAAATAAACTGACTTTTATTTGAAAAACTAAACAAGCCAAAATATTTACTTTGGGCTCCTGAGGTTAAGGTTAGTGTGAGGTTTAGGTACAGCACAGTGTTGGCATAGTGTCTGCAATGATTATGGCAAGGTCCTCACAAAGATAAATAATAATAATAATAATAATAAACAAACCTGTGTGTGTGTGTGTGTGTGTGTGTGTGTGTGTGTGTGCGCGCGCGCGTGTGTGTGCGCGCTGTTGAAAGATAGTGATAAACATTGCTAGAAGCAAGGTCTTTGTGGTCCTGTGCTTATTTAGTTTCCTTTTATGTTTGGCATAGCTGTAGTGTGTCTCTCACACACACACACACACACACACACACTGCCTGTTTACAAAAGTCACCAGTTTTGTTTTTGGTAAAACAAAACTGTGCTTTTTGCCCAACTGTTTCCATACTGTTCCTACATGTACCACACACACACACACACACACACACACACACACACACGCGTGCACGCACGCTTCTTTACAGTTGGAAGTTAATAACTAGCAACTCCTCTCAGAGTAATTAGCATCACTGAGTTAGCAGAGAAAAAGGTGTTTTGAACTCCAAGCCTCGTGATTAACTTTCTTAGCATCGATATCTGAAAGGAAAAAAAAAAAAACCATTCAGATGCTTGAAAGCCAAGTTTTAACACAATAAACGCACACATTTTGACTCCTTCTGATTACCAGGATGGTTAAAAGTGCTGTTTACTTTGTAATGAAGAAATTGATTCTTTATGTAAAGCCAGCCAGTCAACAATCCAAAGGTTTATACAGATTGCGTTTTCATCCATGTCCAAGAGCAACGCCGCTAATTCTGTGTCCAGCTCCATCCCCTTCACCAGTTGGCAGGAATTTACTCCATCTTGGGAAATTATTGCTGGTGTTGGGTTTTGTTTTTGTTTTTTTCCCTCGTGTGTGGGTAATCTATAAAATGACAGACAGGAAGCACATGTTAAAAACGTGTACACACACACACACTGAACCATAGGGCAGTTTTCCAAATGGATTTTCTTAGCCCTGTATTACACTAGTGCTGAGGCCATGGCGTAAATCATCGTACTTTTTTTTTTAACTCATGATCTGCAGGTTTTCCAGGTGATGCGGGATGTTTAAAAAAAAAAAAAAAATTGATATCATTTCACAATCCAATAACTTTGCCAATTCTCGTTCAATTGACCTCAAATTTTAACAGCATGTGTGGAAACAGGTCAAAATTTTATGTTCAATGTTTTTTGTTTTTATCTTTTTAGGTATAGAAATGCCATTCACAGGAAAAGAAAAGGCGTTCTGTGTGTTAAGAGTACGCTTGAACAGTCAAACAATACTGTGCAGCATGCATTTATGAAAGAATTCTCTAAAAATGCACCAAATGCAATGCAGATTTGGACATGGCACAAAAAGTTCAAAGAGAAAGGCTGTCTGTGTGCGTCTGTGTCTCAGGCGGTGTGCATATTGAACATTTGTAAAATTGTTCATGGAATCCACATACCTTTTGAATTTCTCATTCACATTTTGAGGAATAAATCTTATATTGCTCAACATTAAGCCTGTTCAGTTTCATTAGCTGAGACTATGTAGTTTCTGGGATATTTACATCTCAAATAATATCAAAATTTTTTGAAACACCCCTAAAAAATTAAGGAAAAGAGCGTGACATTTCGGTGCCACTCAGACACCATTATCAAGAGAATGTTCGTAAGGCAAGTCAATGTCAAAACATATAAAAATAGAAAGTTTGTGTGAAAAAAATAGGGGTGCTAAGACTTTTGCACAGTACCGTCTATTTCGTGTTTTAGGCTGTTTTTGCTTCATTTCCTTTTGTCACTTATGTCTGTTTTGTGCTGTTAGACACAAATAAAACGTGTTAATCTGATGAGATTTTCGCTCACATGCTCAGTCATCGTTAGAACTTTCACAAACAAGATGGAGACGGAGCATGCGAGCAGAACTACGGGCTGAAATAAAGCTCATATGCTCCTGATGCTGGCGATGGGCCTAGATTGAATAATTTTGCTTGAATAGTGTATTTTGCCGATGTTTTAGCTAAAAATCACGCATGACAGGTGACAAAAAATAGAATAATGAGTACTCGCTCATGATTTTCTGTAGAGTATTGATGAAAATGGCTGGTGATGCAAAAAAAAAGAAAGAGAAAAAAAACATGACTATATCTTCGGCTGGAGTTTCTCTTTGTCGAGCCTGGACGCTCCATAAACAGCACTCGGTTTGTACTCGTGCAAAGTCTTGGCATTTCTAGTGTTTATCTACGTTCTGAGTCTTGTTCTGATTGTTAAGGCTCTGGTCCCACGACACCGATAACTATAACGAAAACTATAAATAAATAAAGTTTATGAGGTCGGTGCTCACACCAGACCGATAACGATCCCTACAGCCCAGACCTGGGTTTATCCGTATCGCTGAGATTGCTTCTGGAGCCATTTTTCCAGGCCTGGAAAAATCTGATCTGATAAAACATCTGACCAATCAGCTAATTGTTTACATGTGACGTTGTCTGAGCACGTGCTATTTTTCCCTGGGCTTCTTTGTACATCCTTGTTGCATCATGAAGTCACGGAATACAGATTCACGGAAAATAAAAATATGTAATACAAAGCACTGATCTTTTATTCATGGATATGTGATTATTTTCCATTAAGTGAATTAATAAACATATCTAAAGTAAGCAGGTAAGATATTTTAATTATGAACTTCAGCAGCCCAAACATTTGTTTTCGACTTGTTAATTTTTTATCCGTGATATATGAAATCCGTAACCAATCTGTAATATACTGAAACGTCCATGACCAACCCATAAATTATTAGCATCCGTGATGCATCCGGATTAAAATCCATAACCGCTCTGTATTTTGTATCCTTTTTGATTATATTTCCGTAGTCCGTGACCTATCCGTATTATATCAACCACTGGAGTGTTGTACATGGGTTGTTTTGAAGTCCAAGCTGTACAGTATGACCCGGAATAATGTGCTACTACTTGGAAAAAACTTCCATGACTATTCCTAAGTTGCATACATTTATTTCCCTGAGTGACAGGACCAATCGATATTATAGTCGGGATTATAGTTGTGGTGTGACTGCTCCAGACTGGAACTAAATTCAGGCAGAGGGATAGACATAATCATAGTTGTAGTTATAGGTAGAGTCATAGTTATCGGTGTTGTAGGACTGGGCCCTTATGCCCGGGAACATACTGTCCTATGTATGCTGACATCATGCCTGTTTTGCACCACGTTTTGCATAACTTGGCACCAGAGGCTCCGAGAGAGACCCATCCCTGTTCAAATCATAACATCTGTCTCGAGTGATCCAAATACAGATGCACAGTACTTAGTACAAGTGTACATGGGTCAAATGTGTCTTGAAGACACACTGTGATCGGATTCATCACACCGTTTTCGGAGGTGGTCGTGCATATGGCTACCTAACACGTGTAGTGTGAACACCAAGTATCCTGATGCCTCATGAGTCATCAGGGAAGAGAAGAGTAGCCACAAACCTTCCTTATATAAAAGAATCATGAAAGTAAAACCCGTCATCTACTTTACTAGAATGACGTTAACATGTATCCTGAATAGAACTCCTTTTACAAGTACAATTTCCTTTTAAAAACAGAAAAATGTAAATGTGTAGTAGTCAATCGCTCTAGGGATATGGCTTCTGTCACCTAATATTTGAGTACACTTCAGAGTTAATGAATATCGGATTAACTGCTAGGAGAGGGAAAAGGTGGTGTGGAAGTCAATCAAGTGCCATTTTCCCCACTGCAATTAAACTTTCTTCTTGTTGATCTGCGTGGTTGTGTGTTTGCCATGCAATATTGGGAAATGACAAACAGCGAAGGTAATATTGAATGTCAACTTTAGCCTTTATTGTCACAGGTGACAATCTGGGAAAACCCATTGGATGTCACTTTGGCTGAACAGCCAACAGATGGAAAGTTGGTTCAACATGCAGTATACAGGGTTCTAACTCGGCCTTTTCAGCCTATCAAGTCGATACACAATGTTACCTTACCGCTACGCCCACAATATTGCCGACACGCCTGTAAAAGTTGCCGCTACACTAATAAAAAGACTTGTCAATCTTGAAAATGTGGTCTTTTGTTTAATTTTATTTTGTTATCCCCACACGGCGTTGGCGGCACGCCACCATGCGAATGTTCTGCGAATGGACATACTCTACTCCCTGTCCACGTAAGCGCCCAGTGCATAGCTGCCCGAGTAGTTCCGTGTGGAGATTGTCACTGATCGTGCTAACCATGATGAAGGTTTACCTCCTTCATTATGCTCTGTTTGCAGTGAAGTGCCATCCGTGTTTTTGTATCCGTATTATCCATATTATGTGTATCCTCCAGATACACATAATACGTGCTGGTCCCTGGCAATTTTTTTTTTTTATGATGCAACACAGTGCATTGAAACCATCGGAGTAATGGTCAGTAGGGGAAGGTATGATATGAGTTAGATCTGGATAGTCATGTATTGTAATTAAATGGCTGAAGCTGAAAATAAATCTGACACTTGGTGAACATCAACTGTGTTTTATCCTTATTCCATAAATATGTCACTAATATAGTTGAATATTAATTGGAGTATAATAAGTCTTCAATCAAAAACAATCACAGCAACTTTTGGCAAAAAAATCTCATTAATATTACCAAAAAAGAGAATGACTTTTCAGGGAGGCCTGCAAGTGCCAGGAAATGCACTAGAATGCATCTCCGAGCATGTAGAACCTGTGAGCTTTCGGGGGCCTAAGGCCGTTATGACTGGTGCCACTATGCTGATATTTTGGTCGAGTTAGAACCCTGAATATGTGCTTTTATTGAATATTGTGATTTATTTATTTATTTTTTTTACCAATAGGACAAGAATATACAGCTTATGTAGTGAAGTATTTCCAGTCATACTAAACATTGTTGGATAAATTCTCATTTACATTTAGTAATTTAGCAAATGTTGCATTCCAAAGTGATTTATAAAACGTGGTTAAAGGTGCAGTGATACAAAGTAACTAGAAAATCTGCAAGAATTAATAATATTTTTATTAATAATAAAATAAATGTTTGTTTATACAAGTTCCTAATTGGTAAAACCTAAGAGATGTGCAGAGATGTGCACATAATCAGGAATTAATAGCAGATGGGAATTGAGACCCAACACATGACTATAGACTTATGCACCACTTGACCAGTGAATTGTACACTCAGTGTCGACTGTCTGACACTTACATGTAACCACAACATCAATTCAGTATATTGTGGCACATTCATGTTATGCTTGATAGAAAAAGGAGAATATTCTACCACTTCACATACAGGTTTATTGACTTGTTGATTATTTTCCTGTTTCTGACAATGTTACTTTATTGAGGTGGGAATTTCAGTGGGGTAGCACAGTGGTGTAGTGGTTAGCACTGTTGCCTTACAGCAAGAAGATCCTGGGTTCAAGCCCAGCAAGGGCCTTTCTGTGTGGAGTTTGCATGTTCTCCTCGTGTCTGTGTGGGTTTCTTCCAGGTGCTCCAGTTTCCCCCACAGTCCAAGGACATGCAGATTAGGCTAATTGGTGGCTCTATATTGACCGTAGGTGTGAGTGTGAATGGTTGTTTGTCTCCAATGTGTTAACCCTGCGATAACCTGGTGACTTGTCCAGGGTGTATCCCGCCTCTTGCCCATAGTCAGCTGGGATAGGCTCCAGCTTGCCTGTGACCCTGTAGAATAGGATAAGTGGCTACAGATAATGGATGGATGGAATTTCAGTGGAATGGGTGATTTGTTGATTTCTGTCATGAGTGTAATTTTCAGACTATTTTAATAGACCATAACAGTCCACTTTTGCTTCTTCTTCTTCTTCTTTAATAGGAGTGATGCAGCAATTTGCAATTTCTGAGGCTACATTACTGGCCTGGAATTCTATGGATGGGGAGAGCTTCTGTGCTGACTCCAACCAGGGCAGTGTAGCACACCTCAGTGAAGTTAATCAGGAGAGCATTACCAGCAGAGGTAAGGATGATAAGCACATACTGTACATTAGATATCAATATGTTTGCAATCATAACATACATAACTAGCATTCAGGATGGTCAACTCAAGCTCAATCAACTCTTAGGTCATATTAAATGAAGAATAAATTATTTGACAGAAAAGGTCCTTTTATTGCCATCAAATTCTGCTTCAGGTCCGAAGGTGATAAATGGCACCTGTTATAAAAGATGTTTTTATTCTGTGTTTTCTTGAAAATTAATTAGGAAAAGAATAGGCAAGTTAATTTAACTCCCAATAGCTTCTTGGACACATCCAATCTTCCAATAAAAGTAGAAAATAATGCATGACACAGTGTTTGTAATAAATCCTGTTGTGATACAATAATCTTTCAGTTTCTTCTTCAGACTTTGTACAACCCCAAATCAGAAATTGTTGGGATGGTATGGAAAATGCAAATAAAAAAAAGCAAGGATTTCTAAATTTACATTGACTTGTATTTCATTGCAGACAGTATGAACCCAAGATATTTGATGTTTTATCTGGTCAACTTCATTTCATTTGTTACTATACATCCATTCTTGTGTTTCAGGCCTGCAACACATTCCAAAAAAAGTTGGGGTGGGAAAATTTAGGGCTAGTAATGGGGTAAAACAATTAAATAATGATGTGATTTGAAACAGGTGATGTCAACAGGTGATCATAATCATGATTTGGTATAAAATCAGCATCCAGGAAAGGCCTAATCTTTGAGGAGCAAAGATGGGCCAAGGATCTCCAGTTATTCACCAAATGTGTGAGAAAATTATTGAAATGTTTAAAATCAATGTTCCTCAAAAAACAATATGAAAGGATTTGGAGATTTCACTCTCTATGATGCATAAAATCATTAAATGATTAAAGGAATCTGGAGGAATTTTGGTGCATATTGGGCAAGGGCAGAAGCCTAAGCTGAACACGTGTGATCTCCGATCCCTCAGATAGCACTGCATCAAGAACCGTCATTCATCTATAGCTGATATAACCACATGGGCTTGGGATTACTTTGGCAATCCTTTGTCAAGCATTACAACACAGAGTTGCATCCACAAACGTCAGTTAAAACTTTACTGTGAAAAAAGGAAGCCTTATGTTAACCATGTCTAGAAGCACTGTTTACTTCTCTGGTCTCGGAGGCATCTGAGACAGACCATCGCACAGTGAAAACATGTATTGTGGTCAGATGAATCAGTATTCCAGGTCTTGTTTTTGTAAGAAATGGATGCTGTGTGCTCCAGATCAAGAACGAAAAGGACAATCCAGCAACAAGTCCAAAAGCCAGGGTCTGTTGTGGTATGGGGTTGTGTCAGTGCCCTTGGCAAAGGTAACTTATACTTCTGTGATGGCAGCATTAATGCAGAAGAGTACATTAAGCTTTTGGAGCAACATATGCTGCCTTCAAAGCAATGACATATTTTCCAGGAATATTTCAACAAAGACATATTATTTCAACAAGAAGAGGATGCCTGTCCCCTCTGTCCCCAACAGAGAATGTGTGGTGAATTTTGAGACAAAAAAATATGACGATGACCCCATACTGTTGCACACCTTAAGACCTGTTTTCAGGAAGAATGGGAAAAAATAACACCTGAAACACTTCATCTCTTGGTTTCTTCTGTCCCTAAACATCTTTGAAGTGTTGTGAGAAGAAATGGAAACATTATAAAGTGGTAAATGCTTTACCATCCCAACTTTTTTTTTGAAATATGTTGCAAGAATCAAGATTGCTTCTTGTTGATAAAAAAAAAAAAAATTCATGTGATAAAACCTCAAATAATGTGCTGTTGTATTGTTTTCAGTGCAATTCCAGTCAAAAATAATTTATAAATCATTGTTTTCAGTTGTGATTTCAATATACTGTACTATCCTAACTTTTTCTTATTTGGGGTTGTACACAATATGGAGCCATCCTCCTAGCAGCTACAGGGTAATCTGTCTTCCAAAATGGAGAATAGCCTCCTTTCATTGCTTCTGCCTCAGCGAGTCTATTTTGTACTACGTCACAAGCATTTTTGTAATGAAACACTATGGAACTCTGCTAAGGTCACACATAGTCAGTTGATCCATGATAACCATGGCTGGGGCTACTTTGGTCATCCCGGCAGATTTTGGAGGTGATCCATTACATAAATTTGGGCAGAGTAAATATGTAAATGCAGCCATGATAGTCGCGAAGGTAGCAACAGAAAATTCCGGTAAACCAATGGCAGCAGTGACGTATAGTGATGCATGGCCTTATGGCAATGATGGCAGTGTGTATGGTTTTCATGGCTGTCATATATCATAGGCAGGGCAAAATGAAATAAGCCATGTCCCCGAGGTAAACTTTTCACTTTCTGTATAATGTTGTTCTGTGAACATTTTGAGCTCCATGGTTGCAACAGAATGCTACGGTAACCCCCGGTAGCTCACATGAGCCTCACGTATGCCTCAAGGATACTCACATATGCCTAAAGGATACTCACGGATGCCTTCACAGTTGCAATGGATGAATTCATCCGATGCTTGACACACGGCAATTTTCAACACAACAAAACTTCCCAGGGATGGAAGCCATGCCTTCCCAGTTGTCAAGGAAGCACCCCGGCTCTCAGGAGGAAGCTGGAATGTGTGCTGGTTGACCTCTGGAAGGCTCAAAATCATCTACCGGAGTCTACCGTGAAGTAATTCCGATTCCGGCTATGTGAGACCTTAGCTTAAGCAGAAGTTGGATCTCATTCTGCTTCACCCTACTTTCTCCTTGACAAGTTGAGCTTTCCCTCAGTATTATTTGCTTAGAATAGTGCATATCTCCTAATGTCTAGGTGCCCAGTGAAGTTATGGTTCTTCACTGCTTGCATAGTTGACTGGTATTTTCTCACTCTTCTCCACACCTTGGACACCGAGTGGTTAACTGAAGAATCCATGATAACCATGATAATCCCCCAAAAGCTGAAGACAGCTGCCAGTTATGCCTCAGAATTAACCATGATAACTGATTATTGTCTAGCTTGAACATCCCCTGCCCTGACAGTTAATTTACATTGATTCAATAAACTGTGATACCACAGCCTGAACAGCTCACAAGACTCAAACCCCTATGCCTAGTGACAACTAATAAACATTGCAAGAAGCTCAGCAAGTAATCTTATTTATTAGTTATTTTGTGGGCAAATTAACAATATGGCCAATTGATAATTTAGGAGATGAGACCACACAACACAGAATTTACCTTATAGTCCAATGACTAGTCATCCTCACTGCTTCTCATAGGAAAAGTGAAGATATTATGTCTATAGCTGCATTAGAGTGATTCTTCCAAGCTGGTAATGACCTAGAAGTTGAACGGACATGTTCAACTCTAGCCTCAGCAACACCCAAAAATCCAGGCCAGTGGAATTCATGCTACCTCAGCTACCTTCTAGCTTTATAGGAGGCTTTGGACAGACAAACACACTTTCAACAGTGCCTGAGCTAATATGATGGATCACAAGTCGTTTGGGTTTCCCTAGGTGAAGCGTTATGTCCAAGCGCATGCTGCTTAAGCACTGAATATAGATGATCTAGTGAAAGCTTAATATAATGCCTTGCATGTTGCATGCACTGGCAACATTTTAGCCAGTTTACTGTTAACACTGAAAGGATTGTTCCAGTATTCAGAAGTTGATCCCTCTTTGGGAACGCTGATCCTAGCAGTGATAGGAGGCCTGGATATAGGACCAGGTTAGTCCAATCCTCTCTGACAGACATGTGAAAATCAACCCTCTGTGCAAAGGTTGCACTTTGAGTCTGCCGCCAAAGAAGCCATGGACAGGGTTCAGAATCATAAAACCAACACAGCTGGACTAGTTATATTCCAACATCCCTGAACACCCCTGTCCATTCTCATAGGACAGGCACTCAACAAATGCCCCCACCACTGAAATGTACCATGGAACACATCCTTGAAGGGCAGGGACTAGCAGAACACTTCACAGCTATAAATATTGCCCATTGTGCAGCATCTACATCTGTTCAGTGGGTCCTGATGACAGTCACAAGCCGGAACTGAAGTGGACATAATTTGGATAATGTCATGAATCTACAAAACTAGCCAATTCTATTCAAATGTGGGGGAGAAATCAATGTAGTTGCCATCAGTTGTGACATTATTAGTTGAATGGAGTTGACCTGTGTGCAAATAAAATGCCAGATGAGCTCAATACAAATGTAATTATTCCTGTAATGACCCCAGAGTTTGTTAGTGAACATACAAGAAAACAAATCACTTCCAGGACAAAGTTCCAGAAAGGTTTCAATCAGGGTTTGGTTATTTAAAAATTTCAAACTCTGAACATCCTACATAGTATTAGTCCATTAAAATTATTATTAAAAAATTGAAGGAGTATGACCAACTATGACTCTGCCTAGGGGAGGCCATCCACCAAAAGTCAGTGACTGAATATGGAGGGCTTTTAATCAAAGAAGCACCCAAGAGGCCAAGAGTAACTCTGACGGGCCTGGAAATATTAAATTTAATCATATTAGTCTTTCAATTAAATTTTATGACCTCTGCCAACTTTGTTGGAGGAGGTTATGTTTTCACCACTGTTTGCTTGTTACTTGTGAAAATCGGAGATTTTTGCAAGTACTGTATATTGATCTGTCCGTTTGTCCGTTTGTTTGTTGCTGCTCTAACCTCATCATTTCTTGACCAATCTTGACCAAAATGCACAGGACAACTCACTAGGGTCACACAAAGGCACCACTAGTTTTTGGTGGGTCAAGGTCAAAGGTCAACATCACCAAAGTCAAATCTTGAAAAAACACCTAATTGGTCATAACTTCCCTTTCTTTGTGATTTTCGCAAGTATTGTGCTCTGCATGACTTTTCATTTGTTTGTCAAGTCAAGTTTATTTGTATAGAGCTTTTAACAATAAACATTGTCGCAAAGCAGCTTTACAGAATTTGAACAACTTAAAATATGAGCTAATTTTATCCCTAATCTATCCCCAATGAGCACGCCTGTGGCGATGGTGGCAAGGAAAAACTCCCTCAGAC
>JAOBAM010000015.1:25038561-25049536 GCA_025212355.1 Notarius kessleri
TTGAGCAAACCTTGTCGACCCAAGATTCTACTATTATTTCATCTTGGTATTATAATTTAATCCTGACCACTGAATTAAAAAAAAAAAAAAAGTCTTCACAAGAACAGATTCACATCTGTGATTAGATTCTCAAATATGTTCTGTTCTTTAAAGTCAGTTTAGCGTGTAAAACTTTCCATGACAAACGCCTGAATAATTCATTTCTGCTCAAATCTACTTCAAAACAACGGTATGGACCCGAGCCTTATGATTCTCAGGCCTTGAAAAGCGATTGATGTTTTCATCAATGTGTTTCACGCTGCTTTAAACGGCGGCCACACGTTTGTTTAAGCGCCCGTTAGAGAAAGCTCACGTTGGGGTAATAAAAACGAAAGTGTAAATTGCTGATGAGCTCAGATGCTGGGACTTTAGCATACCTGTGTGAGTGCATCAACCGAAAGTCTTGTAAAGCTGCATGGGGAACAAATGCAGACAGGCAAGTGTGTGCCAAGGGTGCATTCTCCCAGCCTTACAGATACGGAGTCTGGTCTCTGCAACTCGTCTCTTTTCCCACCTCATGTTTAATTAGCTCACATCACAACCCACCACCCAGGCTGTGTGTCTGTGAGCGAAAGAGAGAGAGAGAGAGAGAGAGAGAGAGAGAGTGTATCTGTGTACATGTAGTATAACTTTTTGCAGTCTGCTTTTAACAGTGTCTTCTCTTGTGTGACATACTGACACTTTCTACCAGCAGACAGAAGGCAGACGGCTCAGTTGGACCGAGTCTCTGAAAGAGAGTGAGAGTCTGAAAGATAGAGAAAGTGTATATGTATGTGAGAGAGAGAGAGAGAGAGAGAGAAAGATAGAAGGCCGGCTGTGTACTCAATACACAATGAAAGACAGCTGGGATTTGGATCAGGGAGGCTTTTTGACACAGAGAATGTGTTCTGGGTCAGTGCTAAGGCATTTCGCTGTGGAGAGATAGCAGTGGGTATCAGCGGAGTGATATGGCACACTGTGGGAAACGCCGGTGAGATTGCCAGCCTCCCAGAGCCTTCAATTACAACAGGATAAAGCAAGCCTTTTTCCCCCCTGAGAAGTATATCACTGCAAAATCTTTTTTTTTTCTTTTTTGCCATGTTTATTTGTTCAGCCTCATTACACTTTATGAAACATGACAAGATATAAGAAGCCGGCGGTTGACTACAAAAACCTGATCTTATGCACCATGTGTAGGAATTATAAGGGAAAAGAGTGATAGATTTCATGTGCATGTAGCCGTGAGAAAAGCTGATCGCGTCAACAATTCGCTCTTCTGAGTCAGTGTGAATATTCCAGCAACCATCTTTTCGTGTGCGCTTGTGTGAGTTCTTCCACATTTTCTTGTCTCTTTTCTTCAATTCTGAGCTCCTTTATTTGAGAAAAAAATACTTCCCACGTAATAAGGATGTGTTTCCTTGATCTAGAAGCCTCTTATCTTCTCTCCCCTTGATCCTCTGACCCCATTTTTAAGTCGAATGACATCCATTAAAATGATGGGCTTTAATGGATTTCAGGGTCACCAACTGATGGACTTAAGATCAAGGAATCAGGAAGGCATTAATTATTTTTATGGTTGTAAAAGCCTAACCATAGATACAGTGGATATAAAAAGTGTACACACCCTGTTAAAATGATAGGTTTTTCGAACGTAAAAAAAAAAAAAAAAATAACTGGGTGTTACCATCGATTTTTTCATGTGACAGAACATCTGATAAATCCAGAGGCATCCGGTGGACTATTCTGTCCAAGCTGGAGGAGCTAGATTTTGAAGATGACCTAGCAGTCTTTTCCTCCAACAAAAGTCATATTCAGGAGAAAACCAACAGGCTGAAGAGTTATTCAGAACAAACAGGTGTCAACATTAATACCTCAAAGACAAAAAGTTATGCACATCATTCCAACCACCGACCCTGCACCCATCACTGTAGACGATGAAACCACTGGAAGATGTAGATGACTTTATTGACCTAGGAAGCTTGATTAGTAAGGACAACAGGGCAAAGAAGGACATACCAGCAAGAGTAGGCAAGGCTCGCGGTGCATTTGCTCAACTTCACTCCATCTGGAAGTCAGAACAGTACAGCCTAAAGACAAAGATCAAACGATATAACAGCAATGTGAAATGTGTACTTCTCTATGGCTCAGAGTGTTGGTGAGTGGTTAAAACAGCCATGGACATGATCAGTGCTTTTCACAACAGCTACCTGAGGAAGATATGTCGCATCTTCTGGCCCCAGAAAATATCAAATGAAGACCTGTACAAGAATATTGGGTGCAACAATATTGTGCTGGAGATCAAGCATTGCCGGCTGAAATGGCTTGGAGATGTGCTGAGAATGGAACAAGAGCGTATACCAAGAATAGCGCTGCATTGGACCCCGGCGGGTAAGCGTAAACCTGGGAGGCCAAAAACAACCTGGCATAGGACGGCCCAGGCTGAGCTCCAAGAGATGGGCCTGATATAAGGTGAAGCTTAAAGGGTCACAAAAGACCACACAGAATGGCGTTGACGTGTCATAGCCTTATTTTCTGCTCAGAAAGAAGAGGATAAGTGAGTAAAAGTAAATCAGCCAATCCCTTGACAGCAGCACAATGCATAAAATCATGCAGACACAAATCAAGAGCTTCAGTTAATGTTCACTTCAAACATCAGAATGGGAAAACTTGTCATCTCTGTGACTTTCACTGCGACATGGGTGTTGGTGCCAGATGAACTGGTTTGAGTATTTCAGAAACTGCTGATCTCATGGGGTTTTCATACAATGGTCTCTAGAGTTTACACAGAATGGTGAAAAAAAAAAAAAACAGTGAGTAGGCAACAGTTCTGTGGGTGGAAATGCCTAGTTGATAAGAGAGGTCAGAGGAAAATGGTCAGATTGGTTTGACCTGCCAGGAAGGATATAATAACTCGTAGAATCACTCTTTACAACCATGGTGAGCAGAAAAACACATCTCAGCATGCAACAGCAGAAGACCCCTCCTGCCAGCCATATACCTCTGGGTGATAAACCAGCCAGCCCAGGGAAGATGATCAGTTAAATAGTTTCCAAACACACACACACATGGTAAACTCATACTATTGCAGATAGTTCTCTCTCTCTCTCTCTCTCTCTCTCTCTCACACACACAAACACATCAAAAGAGTCCCAGATGTTCTGGAATACTCAGAGCCAAGTGCATCACCCTCGTGACTAAGTGATCAGGTTCACCCTTCACACAACAGCGTATGTTTATATTTGTCTGTGCATATAAAGTAACATGCCAGTGTAGATTCAAGCATTTTACAGCTAGATCGACCAATATGCAACATTTAAAACACTCAAATACTGAAAAAAAAAATTAAATGGCAGATTATTACATAGGTGAATAGAAAGGTAAGCAATGGGGCTGATCACAGACCAATTTGGATGAATAATAAACAGAGAACTCAAGTACAGCACATAATGTTACCATAAAGATCTACTCAACACAGTCACCTGTTGATAGATCAGTGCTATGCTCTTCAGCGTTGAACTCACTGGCTTAGTCAAGGTTTCACTGCAGCTAAAGAAATGTGCCATGTCATGCAGAAATTCATTATGTCACATCAAACCATGATTTCAAAAGAGTGAAAAAGAATAAACCATAGTACAGCAAAGAATATCAGTACAAGACAGCAAACCACACACCAAACTACCATGTAAGAGAGGCTGGTTAAAGTTTGAGAGGATGAAGGACATGGAGAATGAGCAAAGAGATTGAGAAGTTGCGACAAACCAGGGTCTGTTGGTATCTCAGAGCCTTCCTTTGTGATGCATCTGCGGCCATTGACACACTGTCACTGGCCCAAAAATAAACTGTGCGTCTGTCTCAGCATTCCCACCCTGGAGTGGTGTAGTCTCAGGGAGAGTGAGTGTACTTTTACACAGACACTGTCTCACATGTACACACACCATGTATATAGCCATCAAACTCTCAAATACACAACTTCTCAAATGACAAAAACAGAGCTAGGTGTTTGTGCATGAGGATATAAGACAGACATTAGTATATTGATTAAGAAGCCTTACATGGATTTGAGACACAACTTCAATCCCTGCTTCTTCCTGGGTGTTAATACTGGCTTATACAGTTGTCCCAAACAATACATTAAAATTTTGATCACCTGTTAATTTGGTGGCCTTGTAAACACTCCACCTCTGAACTGCTTGGAAGAAGTAGCCAAGACATAACACAGCCACTTCTAAAACTACTATGGGAAGCAAATATTGTTACACAAGATTTGGTAAGAATAAGCAACAGAATCCAAATCTTTCTATTAACTATGTACATGTCTCATGCGTATGGTTAAATGGTACTGTGTAAGTGATGTCAAAAGTGTGACATTTGAAGGATTTGTAAGACTCATGCCATGGGGAAGAAGCTGGTTATGTGATTAGTTGGAGTCTGCCCTTACATTTTGCTGAAAGAGAAGCAGTGGAAACAAGAGTGAGGGGAAAAGCATGAGGGGTTGGCTATAATTTGTGCTTATGTTAAAAAGAACAGGTCTTTGAGGGGTAGAAGCCTACAACAAGTCATCATTGCACATTACAATATTAAGGTTAGGGTGCCTCCAAATTGGTCACTGTCACACTGGTGGAGAAAGTAACTTTATCTTGGTTAATGGACTGTGAGCTGGTTAGCTTTGCAGATTTGTTGTTTGTTGGTAAACAGAAGAAATGAAAATGCCTGCCTTCAAATATGAATGGTACTTGATTTACTGCATGAGGTGAGGCCCCCATCACCACCTCCAGAAAGACATGAATATAACTTCAGCACCACGGCCAGCAACGATATGCGCACGTGGATAGCCACCATAACAATAACAAATGCACGTGTTGCTGAGGCGGAGTTGGTTTCATGGCTGGAGGGTGATCAACTCATTGTCTGTCTGTCTGCTCTCTACTAAAAGAGGCAGAGATGCAACTTGCACTGTGAAAGCTAGTGTGTCCCTCTCTCTCAATCTGTCTCCTTTCATAGATTTTATGAGGGTGAACACCTTCCATCCTGGCACTGAACCTGTGACCTCAATGCACCTTATGCACAAGGCACAAGAGAGCCTGGAGGAATAAACTAGCCTAGTGTCTGATTAAGCACTACCTCCCTGCACCCTAGTGCCCTGGTGAATGTACCAATATTAGGTGGCAAAGGGTGGGAAGTCCCTAAAAGCCAGATAAGGAATTCTTCTGGCCTTCTTTGTTGGTGATGGCAGTAGAGAAGGCCAAGTATTCTTGAAGACATCACTAAAGCTATTACACCCTACCCTAAAGCATTTGCTCCATTTTTTTTTTCTTGAGAACTGTGACAAAATAGGCTTTGGATTTATGACAACAAAATAAGTATTTTTCTCAGAGATCCAGGGTCCCTGGTTGGATCTCAATTTCTGTTTACTGCCTTTGAGGGGTTTTGCATGTTCTGCCTGTGTTTGTGTGGGTTTCCTTGAGGTTTCTTTTGCTTTCTTCCATGCCCAAAAACATGTCAGTAGGAGGACTGACTGTTCTAAATTTCACCAGGGTGTGTGTGTGAGTGAGTGCATGTATGCCCTCCTAGGGTGTCCTCCTGCCTGGCATCCATGGTCTGGCTCAACTAACCTTGGTTAACCTTTACTGAAGATGAGTGAATGAACAAATGAGTGTATAAAATGTTGAATTGATGTTGCAATATTTGTTTTAAAAGTGTATAGTGCTTTAAGCAATAGACCTTGTGAAAAACATCTTTAGCTCTAGGTTTATATCTAGTGCCCTAATGAACAACCCAGAGGCAAGAGAGGCAAGAAAATACTACCCCTGTGTAACAACTCTCGAACTTATGGAGGAACAGAGAAACTGGAAACAGGCTTCAGAACAGGTGAGTTCTTTTTTATTAGCACACTTTTCAGTGACTTTCCACAACACAAACACACGAAACACACATGTGACGGGGAGACACTGCTCTCTCTCTCTTGTAACTGACTGTCTGAAAGACACACAGAGACACAGGTTAACAGACAGCCAGTAACTTGACACAGGTGCACCTCATCACATATCATCTGCTGGTTCAACCTGCCTCCTCGTCATTCACAGCCAACACTTGACCATGCCCCCGCTGCCACATACCCCCAGCACCTGAGTCAGGCCAGGGAGCTGTCTGGCCTGCTGCTGACTCCCACCCCCTGGCAGAAGAGGTAATTTACCACCACCATCTGTGCCCCCAGCCTGTGGACCACCTTGAATTTAAAGGGCTGAAGGGCCACATACCAATGAGTGATCCATGTGTTGGCATCCTTCATGTGGTGGAGCCACTGGAGCAGGGCATGGTCAGAACAGAGGGTGAATGGGCGTCCTAGCAGGTAGTAGTGGAGAGTGAGGACTGCCCACTTGATGGACAGACAATCCTTCTCTATTGTGCTCTACTTTGACTCTCACATGGAGAGCTTGCAGCTTACAAGCATCAGATGCTCCTCCTCCACCACGACCTGGGACAAAATGGCCCCCAGCCCTTTGTCTGACGTGTCGGTCTGTAAAACAAAAGGGAGAGAAAAGTCAGGAGAATGCAATAGCGGGCCCCCACACAAAGCTGCCTTTACCTGAGCAAAAGCCCGTTCATATGGTTCTGTCCACTGGACCAGATCTGGCACCCCCTTTTTAGTGAGGTCAGTCAGTGGGCTGGTGACATCCAAAAAGTTAGGCACGAACCACCTATAATAGCCAGCCAGCCCCAGCAACTGCCTCACCCCCCTTTTGGTCTTAGGTCACGGGCAGGCCACAATCACTGAAATCTTATCAATTTGGGGATGCACCTGCCCATGACCCAAGTGGAAGCCCAGATATCATACTTCCACACAACCAATTGCACACTTCTTCGGGTTTGCTGTGAGCCCAGCACACCTCAGCAACTTCAGAACCACCCTCAATTGTTGTAGGTGCCGCTCCCAATCATTACTATAAATGATTAGATCATCTAAGTAGGCTGCTGCAAATGCATTGTGAGGATGGAGAATTCAGTCCATGAGATGGTGAAACATCCCTGGAGCCCCAAACAACCCAAAAGGAAGGGTGACAAATTGGTGTAAGCCAAACAGAGTGGAAAAGGACATTTTCTTGTGGGATAATGGAGTCAAGGTGATCTGCCAATATCCCTTTGTCAAATCCAGTGTAGAGTAAAAGTGAGCCACATCTAACCGATCAAGTAGTTCATCAATGCGATGCATCGGATATGCGTCAAATTTAGACATGACGTTGACTTTTCCACATAGAACCAGGACAACCCGTTGGTCTTGGGACCCAAGACCACCAGGCTGCTCCAGTTGCTGTGCAACTCCTCAATTACTTTCATCTTAAGCATAGCCTGAAGTTCATCCCGAACCACATTTTTCTTGTGTTTGGGGAGCCGATATGGGCAGCTGCGCACCACCACCCCTGGGGGAGTCTCAATGTGATGTTCTATGAGGTTAGTGCAACCAGGGAGGGACAAGAACACATCGGAGAATTTCTCCTGCAACCTAATTACCTGTGCTCTCTGGGACGGTGAGAGGTGGTCTCCACAGGGGACCGGAGTGAATTAGGCCACATTTTTTTAACTTACCTTCGTTCCCAGCTCTGCCCTCTCTGGAACTACTGTGGTCAGAGCCACAGGAACCTCCTCTCTACATGGTTTCAGGAGATTGACGTGGTAAATTTGACATGTGTCGCCCCTATCTGGCCATTTGACTTCATAGTCGACCTCCTCAATTCACCGTGTGACCTCAAAGGGCCCTTACCACTTGGTGAGCAATTTGGAACTTGAGGTGGGCAGTAAAATGAGGACTTTGTCTACCAGTGCAAATTCCCTTAGCCATGCCCCTCTGTTGTACAGGTGAGATCGATGTTCTTGGGCCTGTAGCAAATTCTCCAGCATTATGTGATTCATAATCACAATTCTTCTCTATTGTGGTCTCAGGTCAAGAATGTCAAGAATTTCATTTTTACTTTGAGAAGGTCCCTCCTCCCAATTTTCTTTAATGATGTCT
Organism: Notarius kessleri; assembly: GCA_025212355.1. NCBI lineage: Eukaryota > Metazoa > Chordata > Actinopteri > Siluriformes > Ariidae > Notarius > Notarius kessleri. The sequence goes on from JAOBAM010000015.1 coordinate 25,046,588, forward strand.
AAGACACCACAGGGTTTGTGTTCATACAGCAATTCAAAAGGGGAAAACCCGGTGGAGGCTTGTGGGACCTCGTGCACTGCAAACAACAGAGGGTCAAGCCACCTGTCCCAATTTTTAGGATCCCCATGAACAAACTTACAAATCATATTCTTAAGTGTTTGGTTAAATCGTTCGACCAGCTCATCCGTTTGTGGATGATAAACACTAGTACTAATCGATTTAATCCCCAATAATTCATATAATTCGCGAAGTGTGTGTGACATGAAAGTAGTGCCTTGATCAGTCAGGATTTCTTTTGGAATCCCAACTCAGGAGATAATGTGGAAGAGTGCCTCCACAACACTGTGGGCTAAGATAATGCGGAGAGGCACTCCTTCTGGGTATTGCGTTGCATAATCCACAATGACTAATACAAAGCAATACCTGCATGCGGATTGATCTAATGGCCCGATGAGATCCATGCCAATTCTTTCGAAGGGGATCTCGATCAATGGGAGGGGGCACAATGGTGCTTTTGGTGTGGCCACTGGATTCACCATCTGGCATTCACTACATGCCGCATACCACCTGCGGACATTGGCGTGAATCCCTGGCCAATAGAAACAGGCCATGAGACTATTCAGTGTTTTATCCTGACCCAAATGCCCAGCCATAGGATTAAGATGAGCCGCATGGAATAAAAGTTCCCTATGGCTCTTTGGGACCAACAACTGTGCTATCTTTACTTTTGTTTGAGTGTCCTGCGTCACTCTATACAACCTATTCTTAATACTCGAAAAGTATGGGAAGGAAAGTGCAATGTTAGGCTGGACGATTTGACCATCAATTACTTTCACTTGATCAAAGGCGTGTCTCAAAGACTCGTCATGCGCCTGCTCCAATGGGAAGTCCCCTAAGGGATTCCCCAGAGAGAGAGGAGAGTTCTCCTCACTCTCTGTGTCATCATGATGCGGAGCTGATGCAGATGTGCCCAAGACCGCCTCCGCACCCAATGTTGCAGTAGGATTCCCCCGTGATGTGCTACTGCAGTACTCACCCACTACTGTTTCATTAATATTTTAAACCCTGGCCAATCAGTTCCTGAGATCAGTGGATAGGCTTGGCTTGGACTAACTGCCACCTCTACATTATGCTTTTCTCCCCAGAAATGAATAGTGATGAGCATTAGTGGATATTTGTGTATATCCCCATGCAAACATTTAACCTTCACCAAACGTGCATTTCCCAGTGCCCCGCACTGAGTCAGGCTTTGATGTATGGAGGTCTGATTACAACCTGAATCCACCAAAGCCTGATGTGTACCCCCTTGAACTCACAGCTATCCTGTACACCCCCACTCGATCAGAGGAAGCCTGAAGCACAATCGAGGAGGCAAACCAGTAACCCCACTTCTTTGCAGAAGTGCTGATTCCCCACCTTCCCTCTGTGCTTACAGACCTGCCCGGGCTCGCTCGCAGTTCTGGTGGGCACGGATAAGTTAATATGTGGAGAGAGAGAGAGAGAGAGAGAGAGAGAGGGGGGTTTAATAGCAGCACAGACACAGAAGGAGAAGGGAAAGTAGAAACACAGGGATAGACATGGGTGCAGGAAGCAGGTTTTGAGGGAGTTGGCCCCCTTTTCTGCGATGCTGGGGTAGGAGAGGGGCGAGAAGGAGAAAGCAAAAGTGAGAGAGCGAGAGGAAGCTGTAGCACAGCCTGCTTTTGGATACACCGTCAGATGATCCTCTGCCAGTCAGACCGCCTCTTCCAGCGATGCCAGTCAGGGACACTGGATCCACACTGACCTCCTGCTCAGCAGCTGGGCAGCAAACTGCTCTAGTGTCATTCGCTCAAGGATGGATTTGATGTCACCCTTGCTGGCCAACAGCCACTGCCGGCAGGCATCTCCGACCTGTTAGGCGAACACAAACAGCCGGCCCACTTCACCATAATCCAGTGAGCAGAAATGCACCTGCTGTAGAGGATGGCTCACTTCAGGTGGGGGTACGCCAGCATGTTAGTGGCTGGGAGTTGTTGAGCTGCAAGCTGGGCTTCCCCCAATAGGAGCAGCAGTAGGCAAGCCACCCACTGAGAGGTTGGCCACGAGCTCACCTCCACGATACGCTTAAACAGCTTGAAGAAGGCATCGGGGTCGTCCTGCGGGCGCATCTTCACCAGCTGGACGGGCACATTGGCCACAGGAATGACCACTGGAACACCCGCAGACTAGATCCAGCTCCTTATCACCTGCCTGTCCTCCACCTGGGCTTTGAGCAGAGCCTAGAAGTGCCAGCCCTGATCTACCGTCAGCGCAATGAGCGCGTGCTGCTGACGTTGGATGTCGTCGGCGAGCGTTTGGAGGAGCACTCTGACTGGTTCAGATCCCATGGCAGCATACGTTCCTCAGTCCCGGGTTTCGGCACCAATGTAACAACTCTCGAACTTATGGGGAAACAGGAACTGGAAACAGGCGAGTTCTTTTATTTAATACACTTTTCAGTGTCAGCTTAACACATACACGGGCACACATGTGGGGTGACGCTGCTCTCTCTCATTCCTGACTGTCTGAAAAAGACACACAGACACAGGTTAACAGACAGGCAGTAATTTGACACAGGTGCACCTTATCACGTTACCTGTTGGCTCAACCTGCCTCCTCGCTGTTCACAGCCGATGCTCGACCATGCCCCCGTTGCCACAACATTGTTGTCAGATGAGGACTTTATTTATTGCTCATGTGAACCCCATGCTACAAACCACAGCATCACAGACCTCCACTTGTTGTAGCAACCTTTTCAACCAAGTTAATAGTAAAACGTGACAGTGTCAGTACCACCATAAAATGCTCCTAACAGTCACCAGATGCCATCAAATGGGCTCCCTTTTTTCAAAATTTTTCGGGGGAGGCCCCCGGACCCCCCCCCTCCCTTATGACAGGGGGGAACCCCCGGACCCCCCCCACTTATGACGG
>JAOBAM010000015.1:25310890-25322103 GCA_025212355.1 Notarius kessleri
CCCTTGACCAGATGACCCCCAAAATATTGGAGGTTCTATTTGAGACCAATGCCCCTCTATCCTGAAAGTTTCATGAAGGTTGGTCCAGATGTTTTCCCATCATGTCGTTAACAAAAAAAAACCCAAAGAAACAAACCTGACTGAAAACAATACCTCACCCCCAGTGGACCCCGTCTCAGGTGAGGAGGTAATAGTTAATAATAATAAGTGACTCGAGGCACTAAGGCGATGAATAAACGGCATATGCGTGCTTTTTGGTAATCCGTATGTTATAACCGTGCATACACTATGCTATTGCTATGCAAGTATAGGATGCACAGCCTTTACAGCATCGTACATGAACACTGACTCAGTCACTCTGCACCAATTTGTGACAATACTGAGGATTTGCGCCTCTGTTATTTCAGTCTGGGGCCAAGCATAACAATGCGTGTAACTTTAATATTTTGAATTTAACACCAAAGTTCACAAACAAGCAAAGACAATAGCATTGTAGGAAATACAGAAAAGCTTTGCCTTGCCTTTGATCCCTCCAAAAAAAGTTTTTGTATTTGGAGTAAACTGGATACACGGGCGGTCAACGAACATCAAGAGGGCAAACTTTAAAATGACCAGTGTCCATTTTGTGGTAAAAAAAAAAAAAAATCCTTCTTTCTGCCAAACTGTGTATATGATAAATACTTGTACCTAAATTTTGTCTCTGAATTCAGTCGCTCCCCACCGAGGGAGAAGAAGAAGAAAATCAAAAAGTACTGGGATGTCCCTCCTCCAGGCTTTGAGCACATCACACCAATGCAGTACAAGGCCATGCAGGGTGAGTAAAACGCCAAGCAGTGTATATGGTGGACTCTTTAACTGCTTGATGCAACTTTTACTTTCGATGTTTTCTGATATTTGCCCTTCATTTTGCCTTTTTTGGAGTTCCTTTCTTCAACAGATTTAATTTTATTCACCCTGTTTTTAATGTCTTGTGCTCAAGCACATGAGTGTGACACCACATGTTAACATCACTCAAAGTCCAGCTTTGTGTTTGTCTATTTTGTCATCCTGACTCGATTACTGCTGTGTGTGCGTGCGTGCGTTTCAGCTGCTGGTCAGATTCCTGCCACAGCACTGCTTCCCACTATGACTCCAGATGGACTGGCTGTTACGCCCACCCCAGTGCCTGTAGTAGGCAGCCAGATGACCCGCCAGGCTCGGAGGCTGTATGTGGGCAACATCCCGTTCGGCATCACAGAGGTATGTTGGAATACACTACGCTGACTGAACACCACTTCTTCATGAGCTATTACAGTTAAAAATCCACCATGGCCAAAAGTATGTGGACACCAGGCTCTATCACCTGTATGTGGTTCAGCCATAAAATTTGTCGTGCACAATTGCGAGTTTCCCTTCACTGAAACTCAGCCCATGAAGACGTGGAGCCCTGACCTCAACTCCACTGAATATCGACTGTACCCCAGGCCTCCTAACCCAGCATCAGTGTCTGATCTCACTTGTGCTCGAATGAACAAAAATCCCCTCAGCCACGCCCCAAAATCTCATAGAATGCCTTCCTAAGAGTGTGGAGGTCATTATAACATGGTCAGGTGTCCACAAACTTTTGGACATACAGTGTAGATTTTGTATAAATAGCATGACGTTTTGTGCCATACATTGGGCCTGACCACACATGAGCAAGTAGAACCGATTCCATTTATAATAATGGGGCTAAACAGCTTCCAACCATAGCATAGCAGACATGTCCAGTACGATTCATCATTTCTGCTTTTGAACAAACACAAGCATCTTCGCTAACCATACTGTTGATATGGAAGGAGACATGTTATACCCCTTTTCCACAAGTTGGCACCATTCCCTCAGGTCTTAATGAAATGTCTGACGTACTTTGGTCAAAACATAAGGATGAAGAAACCCTTCTCTCCCTGTCTAAACAGCCCTGTTCAAAATGTCTGGTTTGAGCATCAGTTCCTTTAAATGCTAATGAGCCACTGCTCACCACACCCCCTCTTCTGCCAGTCAATCAGGGAGCACGTTCCGAAGGAATATTCTTTCGTGCAAACAGTCTGATAATTCTAATGAGCTCCACTTGTGACACAGAAAGAGGAGCCAAATCTGTGGTGGGTTTCCTAAAGCCTCTTAACACTAAGAGCATCTTAACTACAAGAGAGTGTGTCCATTGTGCTGCTCACACTACTATTTAATGATCCTTGTGCTATGATGCTTTTGGGAAATTCTGCACTGAATGGTTTGTTGAAGCCCATGTTTTCTGAAATAGGAGTCCAAGAGAAACTGACATTTCAGAGCTTTGGGTCAGTAGACACTCCAGATACCCAAAAGTATATGCACAAGCACTGAAAAAGTGAGTCTTTATGACATGTCCTCTTTAATATAGAAAAAAAAATTTGAGTGGCTTAAATAAATACTTAAAACAATCTTCTCAGAGAGCGCGCACACTGTATTAGCGGAGAGAAAGTTAATTGTACTGCTGAGTTGTCTTGTAAGCATGCAAAGCAATTTAGGACAAGTGATTGAATTGATGATTTGTCTATCCGTACTCGTGTAACTGTTGACGTTTTTTGTTTTTTTTTGTTATCCATGGTACCAAATCCAAGTGGCTACAGACCACCATTTTTCAAGCACATTCTACATCCATAGCGTCATTTATTTATTTTTTTTTTCATACTAGTGTATGAATCATAAAATGTGAAGTTTCATATCCTGTTAATGCTTCACCTTCATAATCCTCAGGAGTCGATGATGGACTTTTTCAATGCTCAGATGAGACTAGGGGGTCTTATTCAGGCTCCAGGAAACCCCGTACTTGCTGTCCAGATTAACCAGGATAAGAACTTTGCCTTCCTTGAGGTAGGATGGTTTTAATTTTTTTCTCTCTCACACACACACACTTACACTCCTCTTTCAAAAATCTATCCATGTAATCCAGTTTTCTACTGAGTCTTTATTCTTCAACTCTGTCTTTTGATTTATAATGAGGTAAAGAACCACCATCATGCCATTTTGTATACGTGTCTTATCAAACAGAATATGAAGAGAGAAATAAATTAAAAAAAAAGGGAAGGCTTGCATCTTTACAAAAGCACCCTCCCCTCTATCACAGTAATCCTGTACTTACATGAACTAGTAGGCAGTTTTAGGATTCAGATAGTGAGAAATAACTTGAAAAACAAATGAAAATAAAATAAACAAATAATAGCCACTGTAATGTAAATGAATGTCTTCCCAATATGCGCCTTCCCTTGTCCATGACTTTTCCTACTAACAGTACCTGATGATGGTAGTAACAGCAATGATAAGAACATCAACAATATAAGTAGTAATAATGAATAAAATAAAGAAAACTTGTGCATATGTGTATAACTCTGACTGAGAATAGTGAAATAGCTGGAACAAAAAAAACCAAACTGAACCAGATGAGTGGAGTCAAAACTAGGGGGTTTTATCACTTTACCCAGTCTCTTGCCTGTAAGTTGCTATATAGTTTATCCAGATTTTCCAGTAATTTTCAAATTTATCTTGTTCAAGTCTAAGAACGAATGTTAGCGTCTCCATCGTAAAACTATCCTGAACCACTTTGATCCAGTCCTCAACTGGAGGAGGATCTTTTGCCAACCATTTCCTTGTGATTGCTTTCTTACTCGCTAATAGTAGAATATCCTATATGTATTTGTTTTCAGACCCCTTCACAGTGTCTGGTCTTAATCCCAGACATAAGGTCTCAAACCCTGGTGGAATCACCATTTTCATGATTTTCTCCATGGTCAATTTAATTTCTTCCCAATATTTTGAAATGACCGGGCAGTCCCAAAACACACAAATGTGTTGCCTTGCTCTCGCCACAGACTCTCCAGCAAGATGTATTTCCTCCTAGGGAAATCTTTTGAGCTGGAACTCTTTAAAAAAAAAAAAAACTATACTCTTCCACCCAAATTCTCTCCAAGACAGAGCAGATGTACTTTTCCGTTATTGTAAAATTATTTTTTCCCACATCTCCAGCTCCATCACGATGTTACATTCCTTCTCCCATCTCTCCTTTATATATGTAGTATCCTCCCCTTCCAATTCTTGTAATAACTTGTATATCTTTGATATATTTCCACGGCCAGGGTCTGACCTGTAGCCAAGTAGAAATATCTTCACTATACCTAAATTAATTTGTCGCATCTCTTCCTTTCTCATTATTTTCTCTAAGTAATGTCGTCTAAATTGCAAAAATCTATTAAAAAAAACTGGTTAAATCAAATCGATTTTTAAGATCTTGGAATTGTAGCAGTGTGCCCCCCTCATAGAGGTCACTGTGTTTTGTTAACCCTTTATCGGCCCACTGTTTAAATCTTGCGTCCATTCTGTTTGGTAAGAAATCTGAGTCATATCCTGTCCATCTCATGATCCAATATGGTTCTTTGGCCTTGTTTTCACTGACTACCCTGTGCCAAATCCTAAGTGAGTGATTCCATTTTAACCCAACAGCCCAGACACGCTGTTACAGCTAAAGATTAGACAACACATTGCCATTATGTGGCAAATTATCAGTCAGTAATCGAGTTCACCATAATCCTCAAAACACACAATTTTTAATTTTATTTATTTATTTATTTATTTATTTATTTAATAAATCTCTAGAGGCTTGCATTCAAATGATCCCAACTCGGACTCTAGTACTCGGCTAAAAAGCTTTGACTTGTCTCATCTCTTTACATCCTGCTTGTCGTCTCTACACGTCTCAGGAACATTTCATGCCTTGTGGCTGCTAATGCATATTTAAGAATCTTCATAAGGATTATATGATTAAACTGCATGTGCTGCGCTGATCCGAAGGCCCATGTCCTAAATTCTTTTTTGTGTCTCTCCTGCAGGAGGGCCGATGCCGACCATGCAGGACCTGGCAAGGGGGTCTACAGGAAAAGGCCCTGAGGGACTTCCTTTGCGAGCAGGATCCATCACACACGTACATACTCTCGATTTAATACAGGCTGTTTTTCAGTGATCTGTATTCACTTGTACAATGCGTGTGTATATTATATTATATTATATTATATTAGATAAACTGGGTTTTATAAGGCTAGATTCCATGGCTGAGGTCCAGCTTGGTGTTAGGCTGTTAAAAATGTTATGAACCTTACATCCTCTGGGCTTTTGTGTCGTTTTCTCCGAGTAGGGCACGCCAGCTCTTCCTCAGTCCAGCATATCGACAGATCTGCTGAAGAGCAAACTGACCGCTGAGGACCTGAGCAGCCCAGAGAAGGGCCGAGGGGAACCACTGCCTAAAGGCCATGTCATCTATGAGGGCAAGAGTGGCCACATCCTGTCATACGATGGTAAGACATGGCATTTGATGATTGTCTTCTTGAGTATTTGGGTGCAGAGGGAAAGGAACCGTTATTGAAGGTTCTGAATTTACATTCAGATCCTAAACCTAGGAGCATGAATTTGGAAGATAGATTGACTAGTTTAAAAAAAAAAAAAAAAAGAGTAAATTTTAAAGAAGTGTCTAAAAATATGTTTTGAGGTCAATTAGATGAGATTCAGCGAGCTCAACTTCATGCTTTTCACCATTTTTTTTTTTTTTAAAGATGTTTTTGGGGGCTTTTTTCACCTTTATTGGGTAGGACAGTATAGAGACAGGAAATGAGCGGGAGAGGGAGACGGGGAGGGATCGGGAAATGACCTCGGGTCGGAATCGAACCCAGGTCCCCGGATTTATGGTATGGCGCCTTATCCACCTGAGCCACGACGCCCCCTGTTGCACATTTCTAACAGAAGGCAGTGTGCATGCATGTTATGAGCGTTCCTACCCATCACTCTTCTTCAGCAGATATCCTCTCTTCTCACTGCCAAACTCCTTGTTACCCTGCAGCTGGTGCATGCTGTAGCCTCCCTGCTTGCTTTGCGAGTCCTGTCCAAGGATAAATATACAGATATATACACGGTGTAAACATACAAACACGTACATGCGAGACCCTGACACATACACGTACTCTAACAGCCACAAAACTAGAGTAAACTAATTACAGGTCATAAACCGAAATCCATGTTGTACAATGATCTCCAAAAGAACATGTGACACAATCCTTCCCTTTAACAGTCCATTCAGACTACGCAACTCAACATACACTGCGTGCTGAGCATGCTGTAAACTTACTCTTCTAGACTTCAGTCCAAAAAGGCAGCAAGTGAGAAAAACACAGGAAAAAGTGTGAAAAGCATGGCACGTGAACAACAGCCGTACGTATGTGCGTGTATGAAAATGAAAGGGAGATAAAAAGACGACATCGAGTTACTAAAGACCATCTACATTACTAAACCGTGTCATTCAGTTAGTGACTTTTTCCCGAGCAAACAGTGGGGCACAACACTGGTTACCAGCAAGGTCGACCTCATACTGGCTACCAGCATGGTACAGCACTGGTTACTCCCTCTCTCACTCTCACACATGTACCGATATACATGGCTCAGAATCTAAACATCACCTTCATCTTTGTGTAGAATATGTAAACAGAAATACAAAACATATCCCGCAAGTTTAAAAAAAAAAAGTCTAACTCCTAATTCCTTGATGTAATTCTTCAAATCTTATTCTCTGAGCTGAACGAGCCACTCGCTAATGAAGTTCACGTTTGTCCATCCATGCTATTGTTGAACCTCTTTAAGGAATTCCAAGACGCCAAATCCCAGTTAGAGCAACCAATAAGGCTCAGAAATTGCTTTTGGTCCTCAGACTGAAATCTGGAGCACGCAGACTGCCTGCTTACCTCCTTCTGCTCGGACTGCAAGGAGGACTTGATCAGATCCCTCAGTGCTGTGAGCTGCTTTTTCTCCTCATCCTGAGTTTGCTTTATCTAGGAACCAGAAAACAGTTTTACATATACACAAAAATACTGTATACACACTCCCGGTCCTGAAGTATATGGACAGTCATGGATGTCACTAGGATTGGGAGATGGGGGGGGCTTAGCCCCAGGAGTGTGTTCAGTAATGCATGCGCGCACCGAATTTTTTTTTTTTTATTGTTCCTATATAGGCTTCGTCAATTATTCATTATTTGAAGAACATTTATCAGAATCTGTTATCTGGATCACTTTCTTTTTCTACCCTGCTATTTCTCTCCTAAGTCTTCAGGATATCTTCTTTATATTAACAAAATAAGTCTAAATCAGTTCATTAGAGGCTGGGGCTATGTTTATGAAGAAAGATGTTTGCAAATATCTCCATCAATGCATTTGGTAAAAATTAATTAGGTTATATTCCAAATAAAGCTATTTATTTCAGTCTGATGCACTGAACAGGAGACAACATAATGGTGTGGTGCTTTATTTAATTAGTTTAGTTACAACTAGCTTAGTTCAAAATCCTAGTGAAATCTGACAATACAGACAAATATGAATGTTTCTCAAACATTTATTCTGCCAAATGAGAATACAGTATACCTTAACCCTTTGGGGGACACTTAGTTTTCAGAGCAGATATCAAACAAATAAATAAGCTTAAACTGATAGTGAAGTTTAGAAAGAAAATTTGCTCACCATTTCTGTCCTATCTCAAAAACAGCTTTCATTATTTAAGTGCTAGCTAGAGCTACTTTACGAGATGGGCTAAAACACAAAGAAAAAAACTAAGGTCTTACTTGGTCTTACTTAGTTTAGCCCAAAATATAAGTTGTCATAAGTTGTCAAGTTGTACAACAACATCACAGGAAAGATGAACATCCTTGAGACTATTTCACAGTACGCAGCTACATTCTTATAAACTCAATGTGTATGTCTGACTGAGTCTTACATAACAGAGTTTTAATGTAAGTAACAGTGATATGTTAGAGAACAGAGGAGGAAATGTCTTTAAATCAACAATTAAAGACAAAATTACAGTATATAACTAAGTAGAAGAACTTATAATACAGAAAGTCAACTATCCATTCTTATCACTGTTGTGACACTGTTGTGAGCTCTGTGCCCACTTTGCTCTACTCTGTGGGTGGAAGCATCAAAGAATGCCTTCTGTTTTTCAGAGTGGCAAAACGGTCTAACACTTTGTTGTCATTCAGCTGACTTACTATGCCATTTTCAATTGACATGACTGCAAGGTTATGTAGTCTTTGCTGCCCCATTGTTTGACGCAGCCAGGAGTGCAGCCGACGCAATGCACTGAAGGACCTTTCACAAGAGCAGCTGCTTACAGGCACTGTCAGGGCAACTTGGAGGACTTCCTTCAGAGAGGGAAACATGTCTGAGTTTAGGAGGTTGTGCACAGCTAACATGTCTTGGGGTGGATATCCAGAATCTGCTTTGCGAGCAAGAAAGCTTCTGGCAACAAGGACCTCCTCTGTTTTCAGGTCTATGCCATAGTGCCTGGCAAGTTCTTCCAAGCTGGATTCATTCAAGAAGTTCTCAGACTTAGGGCTGCATGCCTGGATGCCTTTTAGGAGCCCTGCATCTACACTGGAAAATCTTAGTTCAAGCTCACCAACCATCCTGTCCACACAGGGGAAAAGCAACTCCGTTTTAAAGACCTCTGAACTGACTAACTCAGTGCGAGAACCTACGGTTGTCTCCAACACAAAATCATCCATCTTTTTCTGTTTCTGCCTTTTCTTGGCATGTGGTTCAGGAATACTGTGTGTGTGGCACAGAGCCTTGGTTCTCTCATACAGTTCTGTGGCAAATGAATCTGTGCGCTTACCCTTGAGTGTGTCACACACAGCATCCTTTCCAATCAGAGCTTCTGCCAGGTCTAAAGTCTCCTTCTGAAGGAGTTTGTGGAGTCCTTCAGTTATAGACAGAAGTGTCTGAAACATCAGGAGAGCATAGATGGTTGAGAAGAGTGATAGCTTTGCTTTGATACCAACAGCCATGGGAGACCCAGTGACAGAGAGACATTCAAAAATGGCAGGTAAGGTCTGAAGAACTGCATTGATTGACTGCAGCCGGCATGCCCAACGAGTGTTCGAAAGTTGTACAAGCTCAATTGCTGCCAACCCAAGCTTGGACTGAGCATCTTTGAACTTATGGTGATTCACCAGGGAAGTGGTAAAAAAAGAATATACACATTCCAACAAATCAAATAGCTCCACAGCCTCCAAAACAGCCCTGCAAGTGTGGCACAACACTAGGTTAAGCTCGTGTGCATAACAGTGTACATAGATAGCTTCAGGATGGAGCCTTCTAAAACGTGCCTGCACACCTCCTGTGGGTCCACTCATGACCGCTGCACCGTCATAAGTCTGTGCCACACACTTGACATCAGCAAGGCCATTGACCTGGAGCTGCTGCTGCAGCTTGTCTGCAATGGACTGGGCATCAAATGTCATTAATTCTGAAAGTGCTAGGAAACGTTCCTTTACTTCCCCCTCTGACACGTATCTAACACAAACAGCCAGCTGCTCTGATCGCCTATCTCTTGCTTCATCTGCCATAATGGAATAAAGTTTGGAATGTTTAATCTCAGACACTATGACGCTGGTCACTTCCTGAGCACAACACTCAATCATCTCATTCTGAGATACTGGTGAGATGTACGTGGCGTTTGATGGAGGATTGTAATTTTGCAGGAATGGATCAAACTTCATCAAAAGCCCCATGCAAGCAAGAAAGTTGCCTCTGTTTGTGCTCGCTTCACTTTCATCATTGCCACGGAAGGGTAGTCCCTGAGCCCCTAACATTGAGGTAACTGCAACAATTCGCTTCAGATAGTCCCTTCTCTCTGCTATCTCATGTGCATTTGCAGACACCATCATCTGTACAACATCTCCCTGTTGGCTAGTTGCCTGATATCCTTTCCATGCAACAACACTGTCCTTATGGGACTGTGTCATGTCATGCTTATTAAAGACAGACAAAGCTTTTTTCCAATTTCTGCAACCACAACTGACCAAAGCATCATGCTTGATGTTTTTGCCAAACACTCTGCATGGGAAGCAGAAAGCAGCATTCAGGTTGACTGAATACTCTAACCATGTGTACTTAGCAAACCAGCTGTGGTGAAATGCCCTCTTCTGTGTACCAAAGATGTCTTGTGGATAGCTATTCAGCTTTACCTGTCTGGGCCCTGTGTCTTTATCACCTAAATCACTAAGAGAAGATGCTGCAGCTTCTTGATCCTTTTCTTCCTCTTGGCCTCCTTGCTCACCTTCTGTCTCTGTTTCAGTTTCTTCTCTCTCTAGATCTATTTGCTCGACCTCCTCTGAATCTGGATTCACTTCCTCTCTCTGACTTGAACTTGCCTGATGCTCATTTTCCTCCTCAGCCTCTCCTGCCTCACCCTTCAAGGAGTTCAAAAACAAAATTAACATGATGAAACCCTGAAGTTAAATTAATATCATATCTTCCAAGATTGCTAGATGACGTTGGGAATGGGGTTAGCCTACCACCAAAATAAATGCATTGGCCGATTATCTGACATGGCAATGTACAGGAGGCCTACAGTAGCCTATGACTGTTCTCATTAAATTAAATTATTATAAAATAATCATTAATTCATTAAATATTTTGTTGTGTAGGCCTACTGTATGTAAGCTGGCCTATCTTTAACATCCAATGAGACTAGTTTAGACTATAGGCTAAGCCTAGACAGGGAATACAAGTCAAGTTGGCCAGAACTGAATATGAAATAAGGGGCTAGTTTATGCCATGCAAGACGGTTAATTCAACAGAAACAGAGGTGCACTAAAGGCGTTGATCAGACAGGAGCAGCTGAGTGGGCCATCGCTTGCCATTTGCTTTTATCCAAGCTTGATTAAGGCATATAAATATGGGGATTACTTTATTTTCACTCTTATATCATTCAACTGGAGGTGGATAGCCTACTGTGCATGTTGTCTTTTTTTCTTTTTAATTCGGTGGGTTTTTGATAGCCTGCACATCAGTGCTGATATGGTGACTTCTGACACACCCACCAAACGAAAGAAAACAAACTCAGAAGCCTATTGCAAAGGCCAATGCGGTCACAATGTTTTGAAATGTTTTCCTACAGTTTCCATTCTTATGCAACGCGTTGTCATCTTTAACTCGAGGAAAGCGTTGTGGGCTACTACGTTGCGGCCAAATAGGCTACCTCGTTCAATTAGTGGCCTAGATCAAACCGTAGCTAAACCGTCTCAAAACGGTGCATTGGTTGAACTCGGCCCTGTTTTCTCTGTTGACATTTACTGACCTCGATCACGCAGACCTCTTCAGCATCAGCTCCCTTGTCACTCTCCT
>JAOBAM010000015.1:25564773-25574946 GCA_025212355.1 Notarius kessleri
CCGTATGTTTGACACCCCTGCTATATACAGTATATGGTAACTCTGCTACATACTTTAATTCCTAACAAATCCCAAATTCACCAGCGTACATTACACCATAGAATGGAGGTGGAGTAGAAAATACAAGTTTTGGTTGATAAAAAATATTTAACCGCACAGACCTTACTGCAGTGTTCAGCTTCAAAAGAAGCAGGTTACTCTAAGGGACAAGCTCTAACTTCTGATGTCATCTCAAACCTGATTGGTTGAAATTAATTTATGGGAATACAAACTGTCCCTGGTCTCCCCTGTCCCAAGTCTTCCCGCTCTCCCCTGCTACATGACTTCCTGCTTTACTAAACGGGCATGTTTTTAAAATAACACACGTCTTCCAAAGACATGTAATGTTAAATGCATGAATAGAATTATACTTGTAATACGTATTATGATATAAAGTGGGTAATAAATAAGCTAAGTTTGCTGGAGTAGGATGTGGTGTTTGGATCCGCCCCTAACTTTGACTTCTCAGTGTAATAATGAAACTAAGCGTACTTCTTTTGTTGTTTTAAGTCTATTTGCGTCTTTATAATACAAAACCTATTGAAAATGTACATACTTATAGTGTTATTATTTGAGTAATGGAAGTCGGACGAGTGTTTTTAAACGTGTATCACGTGTACGCGCCCTACAAGGAAACAGATGAGGCATCAGTGGCATTCGCCATTTTGAGGGGCAGGGTCAAGCGAGTCCTTCAGAAAGGGGGAAACAGCAGCAGCTTGTGGCTAAAATGGCTTCGGAGTGGTGACATTGGGTGTACTATTACCCTCATAAAACATGCCTGACCAAGTTATCCGGTCCCTCTTTCCAACTTTCTTTAGGTTACGCTTTCCTTTCAAACAACTGTTTTAATTTTTTTGGTTACACTCGGTAACTAAAACATTAGTTTTATAGGTGTGTCAGTGTGCATTTGGACGTTATAAATTTGCCCGAGCCATATATTTATTCCTCCTGAAAAGTCATACATTTGAAAGTTTTGTTTGTTTATATCTGAGTGCGCACTTTTTTAGTTTGTGAATATTTATCGATAAAGTCTGCCCATGGATAGAGACATGGCTGGACTTCGAATTACGTATAATTATTTTTTTAAACTTCACAAGCATTAAATCAGGTCCAAACTGAAACAATTCGCGTAATAATTTCAATCCACTCGAAAATAAATCTCATTTATCCTGCAAAGTAAGTATATTTTTGCACCACGGTTTAAAAAAAAAAAAAAAGCCGGACGCTTTATCGTGCGACACCGGCCGGAACTGTATCACTGCCCGGAAACGACCACTCTGTGTGTGAAACGAACATAAGCGCCTACAGGAAGACGGGGACATTAAAAAAAATGACACAGAGGGGAAAAAAATTTGGTTAATAAAACTGATTAAAGCAAAAGAGAGAGCCCTGGGAAGGACGAATCCGGTTGAGAAGCGGTTCAGCGACCGAAAATAGGTCGCTGTGGAAAAGCGATCACTTTGCATTAGCCAGCTAACCGAGCGGAAATTGGGTTTGGTTTAACGGGGCGACAACAGAGCTCTCGGGCCAATGGAGAGGCCTGTGAAACTGTTTTCGACGGGAGGATGAGGAAAAATGACCCGCTAACCTGAAATCGGAAACCGCCTTTGTGTACATGTACGTTTCGGCGCCTTTTTCTTTTCTCCTTTTTGCATAGAACTCCTTTCATGTTGTACTTTCGAGCAGGACGACTTGTTTGTACATGATAAGCGTATGACACACACCAAGTCGGATGGTTTAATGGTGCACCGATGAACGGTGAAACAGAATACCGTGTTTATTTAGCTCACGTTAGCTAACTAGCTAGATATATCGAGATCTAGACTGCAGGCTGGTGAAGTAACCAGTGAGCACACTGCCTCGGCACATTACACATTCATAATCATTTAACAGCGTTCAATGTCACTGAAATAATCACTATATAATACTTTTTAAAATAATTTTGGACACCCGTGAATAAGTTGGTTTTGTAGCAATTGCCAAATGGCTCTGAGTTGCTTGGAATTTTGATATAAATAAAAGTTTCAATTTGTTAGCATTTTGAATATTTATAAACTTTGAGGGATGTGATTTATTATATAAAAAAAAAGCCTTCAGTCCCTCATTCTGTCCCGAGCTAACAAAACTCTGAGTAACCGGAGTAAGAGCACCGACACTGAGCACTTCAGCACAAGTGTGGTGAGTTCTCATCTCATCTCATCTCATCTCAGTCTCATAGCTCTTCACCAAATGTGGCTTGTTTTGTTTTGCACAATCGCTACATTGACTAGTTCCAACCTGAATCAAAGTCTCACACCTGGTGTTAAATGTCGAGGTTATTTCTACATGTGATTCTCCCACATACCTCCCGTCACTACTTTGAAGCCTAAGTGACATTTCTAATGAGTACAACACACAACTGTTAGGAGTTTATAATCTCTCTCTGAATATTTATGAATATTCAGTGTCTTTTTTTGATCTTACGGCAAACCTTCTTGACATAAAGGCTTATTGATGAGGGCATTTTTCTGGCCTGACCTGCTTACGAGGACCTTAACACCGAATAGGATGTATTTCCCCAGTACGCTGAGCTTTGTTTATAGTGTTAACTTGAGTAATCGGGAGTTATGGACCCAGGAACGATCCACCCCGAAACATTAAACATGGTTATACTGGTGTACTTGTGATGTGCATTGTAATGTTTTGCTTCATGCTGTATTTGTGTTCTTCCTGTGAGAAGTTAGATGATGTGCTCCTAAAAACAAGCAGAAATTTATTTTCTCATTCAGCGTTTTCAACAGCATATGAACCATAAATCTAGGGACGGACTAAAAATTTAGCCTGGACAATTATTTTTTATCATGGTCAATCATGAGCCTTATTACACACACTGCCTTAGGAATGTGCATCTTCATCACCGAGGCTGATGCAATACACATCTTGATGCATTACTAACGATCCGATACAGTACTAGTCAAGTTTGGACAGCATCCTAATTCAGTGATTTTTCTTTATTTTTTAGACACTTCATGTCTTAAAGGAATGGATTTCATGAGCGGTTCTTGACACGTTATGGATTACTACAGTTGTAGTATATAGCAATAGGACTATTTATTGTATTTTTATCGCTTTCTATTTACTGTTTGATCTCAAACGCGTTGGGAAAAACTCGTCCACTAAATAACTTTTGACGAGGTAACTGAAAAGCATTCCAGCTGACTACCTCGTGAAGCTGGTTAAGATGATGCCAGTAGTGTGCAAAGCGTCAAGGTAAACGGTGCATGTTTTGAAGAATCTAAAATATGAAATGCATTAGTGTTTTTTTTTTTTGTTTACCACATTGTTTCATAGCTTTGATGTCTTCAGTCTTGTTCTATAGCATAGAAAAGTCACACTACAGAACAACTGATGAATGAGTAGGGGTGTACAAACTTTTGACTGATACTGTACATATGAAGCATCCACTGATGTGATGCGATACAATATGATTCACCCCTATTGTGATGCATTGTGTTTCAACATATTGCATCACACTGAAGCGCATTATGTCCACCTGGACATGCCTCCAAGTTCTGCAATACTTGACCGAGAGATTTGGTAGTGATGATGAGAGCATGCTTGAGAAACAGTGCAGAGAGGCGGAATCAATCTAAATGTAAAATTATTGTTCAAAAAAATTATTCATCACATTTCTAAATCATAAAAGCAAACGGTCTCTGCTCGTAATTTATACAGTACCGGTCAAAGGTTTGTACACACCTACTCTCCTCAATCATAGGTTTTTCTGTATTTTGACTGTTTTCTACGTTGTACAGCAAAACTGAAGATGTTAAAACTAGGAAATAACATTTGGAACATGTGTGGGATTATGTGGTAAACAAAGTGTTAAACAAAATATGTTTAGATTCTTCCAAGTAGCCACCGTTTACCTTGACACTTTGCACACTATTGGCATTATCTTAATCGGCTTCAAAAAGTTAATTAGTTAAAAGTTAATTAGTGGACGAGTTTCTTGCTTTCTTAATGCAGTTGAGATCAAATAGTAAATAATAAAAGTACAGTAAATAGCCTAATTCAACAACTAGTAATCCATATTATTTCAAGAACCGCTCAACTAAGTAAAGAGAAACGAAATCCATCATTAATTTAAGATGTGAAATGTGTCTTAATTAATAAAATAAGGAAAAAACATTGAATGAGTAGGTGTGTCCAAAGTTTTGGCTAATCCTGGATATTAATACATGGGATTTTACTGATGCAGGAATTTTAGAAATGGTGCATCCTTAGTTCATCCCAAATTGTACACGGTGCACTTTTTTTTTTTTGGAATCGAGGCAGTTGCCTTGTGACCTTTTATACTGATGCACCATTGTGAATCTTTCCATCCCTACGGTACCTATTAGATGCAGTTTTCGAGATGCATGCCTAATGTACGCAGCATTGGTTAGTCCACTGCTAACTTTTTTCCAGATTCAGTTTTTGGCCTGAATTTGGGATTTGCCCTGGAAATGTAAATGTTGTTGTCTTACTAGAGAAATTCAACATAGAAGTAGGGGAAACAATAAACTTGATGTATGGCCGAGGTATGTTGACTGAGCGGGTGTGGCATAAGATATGATCAGTGCGGCATAAGATATGATCAGTGTGGCATAAGATATGATCAGTCTTTGATCAATCATGGCAGCATTAGCATGAACGTTGAAGCTTTGGAACCCTTGCTCTGTTTTTCTGGTAGGTGGTTAGCAAGCTAGGCAGGTTAAAAGGATTACAGTTGCTGCTGCTCTTGTCTCTGTGGGATGAAGCAAGGGCTTTGGCTTGACTGTTGGGGGGGGGTGTTGTCTGGCGTGGTGGGCATATAGGAATATATACCAAAGTTAAAAATTGACCAACATGTCTGTGAAAGACATTTAATTGGAGGTTCAAAAATGTCCATGCATCGACTGTTTTATGGATATTACACACAATATGGCCAGAATCTTGTGGACACCTGACAATCACGTCCTTATGTGGTTCTTCCCAAACTGTTGCCACAAAATTTGAACTGCACAATTGCATAGAACGTTTGTTTGTTTTTGTATGCTGTAGCGTTACAATTTCCCTTCACTGGAACTGAGGAACTCAAACTTGTTCCAGCATGACAATGTCCCTGTGCACCAAGCTCCTTGAAGGTCCATGGTTTGCCAAGATTGGGTGGAAGATCTTGAGGGTTCTGCACAGCGCCCTGACCTCAACCCCACTGAACACCTTTGGGATAAACTGGAATATCGACTACACTCCAGATGTTTTCATCCAGCATCAGCACCTGAACACACATCCCCACAGCCACGCCCTAAAACCTAGTGGAAAGCCTTCCGACAAGAGTGGAGCTTATTATAACAGTAAAGAAGGACTAAATCTGGAATGCAATGTTCAACAAGGACATATTAGTGTGACGGTCAGGTGTCCACATACTTTTGGACATACATGTCTGTGAACACTGGGCCAATTATTTTATTATTCAGTAACCAGAGTGTGCGTAGCTGGTGCTCATGATCGTCTTGCAGTTATGGGGTGGTAATTAAAATTCTTTTTAATTATTAAAAACATTACTTGTATTGGGCTTCTGAAGAATCATGTCACTCGGTCACAAAACGGCGTTAATACTTCAAACCCCCTAACCTCTCAAACCTTGAACAGTCAAGAATCTGTTGTCAATTGAGACTCTTGACTATTAAATACATCCTTATACTATATATCATCTGAATTGTATATTAATCTTCCTTTTTTTGCCTTTTTTTTATTAGAATGAGGTTGCTGACTGCAGACAGAGGTTACTACTGGATCATATCACTGCAGTGCTCGTGGTCTTCCAACTTGGGACTTCATCCCATTCAGTGGACATTCTGACATTGCTTCTTTTGCCTTTTCACTGTGATTTGAACTGAACTGCAAAGACAGTATTGAAGAAGGAACACACAAATGGGGACCATTTCTCTAAATGCCTGTGAGATAAATAAGTAAGAGAACATTCCCTCACCGGTAAGATTTATTTATTTTTTCTCATTTTTTATCCCCTGCTGGCCGAAAGGCCCGAAGGGGGATTACGTCATGGCGATTTCCGTGCGTCCGTCCCGGGAAGGGTGCTGACCTTCTGAAATCAACTCCTCTCATGATTTTTGGAGGAATTTTGCGAAACTTGGCAGGATTCTTTGTTATATGTTGGTAATACACATATATTACAATTTCATTCAATTCGGTCGCATTTTACCAGAGTTGCAGCCCTTGATTAACAAAATTATACTTTGACAATTTCATGAGTGTGCGTTTTCCTTCTGAAATCAACTCCTCTCACAATTGTTGGAGGAATTTCACCAAACCTGGTAAAAGGCATTGTTGTATGTCAGTGCTACACAGATTGTAATTTCGTTAAATTTGGTCCCGTTTTACCAGAGTTATAGCCCTTGATTAACAACCTTGTACTTTCACAATTTCATGAAGGCGTGCTCGCCTTCTGAAATAACTCCTCTCACAATTTTTGGACGAATTTCTCGAAGCTTGGCAAAAGGCCTTGTTATATGACGATAATATGCATATTGCGATTTAATTTCGTTTGTGAAAATTTTACCAGAGTTTTGACCCTTGATTAAATAACTTGTACTTTGACAATTTCACGAGGGTGAGCTTTTTTCTAAAATCAACTCCTCTCACTATTTGTGGAGGAATTTCACCAAACTTGGCAAAAGGCTTTGTTATATGACAATTACTGTATATGCATATTGAAATTTAATTTAATTTGGACAAATTTTCCCAGAGTTATGCCCTTGATTATTAACAAACTTGTAGTTTGGCAATTTCATCAAGGTTTGCTTGCTTTCTGAAATCAACTTCCCTCACAATTTTTATCCCCCACTGGCCAAAAGGCCCGAAGGAGAATTATGTCATGGCGATTTCCGTCTGTCCATCCCAGGAAGGGTACTCACCTTCTGAAATCAACTCCTCTCACAATTTTTGGAGGGATTTCATGAAACTTGGCAGGATTATTTGTCATATGTTGGTAATATGCACATTATAATTCCATTCAATTCAGTCACATTTTACTAGAGTTATGGCAGAGTTGCCTGCGGAGGACATTGTGCTCTCAGAGCACTCTTGTTTTGGGTTTTTTTTTGGTTTTTGCAGTGTGTTCAAACTGAAAGCCTTGATGTCTGGCAAACGCTTCATATTTTCACATCTTAAAAACAGTGTTTGAAGAGTTCTCTGTGAAACCTCAGTGATGTTGTGAATGTAGATATAATGGTTCGATCTTTCTAATGCAGTACTTCTACTCGGACCCTTGTTAAAAGGAATCATGGCCAACAATGACATTCCAGTTGATGGATTCTGAACTTATTTTTCTCTCCTGGAAAAGAGGTATTTAAAAAAAATAAACCTCACCGTTTCTGCAATTTCTCAAGAGAATAAAAATGCACATTTTGGAAGGGAAACAGAAGGGGGGCATTAAATAAAAATGCCTGGCATCTCTTGAAACCTCTGAAAACGCCATCCTCCCACTCAGACTCAGCAGGCAGTGCAGTACACACCTCACTCTCCCCCTCCACACATTAAACCCTCGACTTGGTCCGGGGGCGTTTGTTTATCATGCTGTTTGTGCAGCATAAGCAACGATGCAGGGATGAAAGGAGCTGAAACGTCTCTCAGGCAGCCTGAGACGGAGACCAAGATGGAGACAGATGCATCCTGCAGAGCTTTTTTTCACCACTTCGCATTCCTGTGAAGAACAAAACACAATAATAATAATAATAATAATAATAATAATAATAACCTAGAACAACTCCACCAGTGAAAGGTAAAACAGGTTCCACATAAGATAAAGCAAATATAACAGAAGCAAAAAAAAAAATGTTTTAGGTTTTTATCTGAAAACCTACTTTTTGTAAGCTAAGAATCATTAATTAATTATACGATGAACCCATAAAGAACTGTTCAAGAACCCTCCAAAGGCTCAAGTGTGGAGGTGATGAAGCACTCTGATCGTCAGAAAACTTAAAATGATATCTTCTTCTCTGACAGTTACAAAGCACTTACACTGGAGACTCCTTCCAGAAATGTTACATGAACATCTTATTTTAAGAAAACTTCACCATAACAACGATTTATTTAATCAATTTCTTATTAGCAGAGTGCCCCGTGAATGAGCTGTTACTATAGAAACATATTAGAACAAGTGCATTAATTTAAACCAGTGCTGCTTTAATTAATCAACACCTCCTGACCAATCAGAGTCCAGAATACATAATCAGGACCACGGTCACTTTTCTAGTGGGAAACATTAACAAAATGTCTCATGAATGTTTGCGGTCACAATAAGGACCAGGGTGAGATTTATCTCATGAAGATACACTGAGGTTCTCCATCTAACTAAAGTGCAGGTCCTGAATCCTGGTCCTGGAGAACCCTATGTTTTCACTGTTCCTATGTAGGACACTGGGTTTTCTGAGGTTGAGAAGCTGTGACCTAAAGCGCTCTCAGAAAGACAAATTGCACATCTGTTGATGTCCAGGAGGTGGCGATCTGCCTCTCTGCAGTGTGAGAAGGTGAGGTGCTGAGGAACCTGCAGTGTTGTTATAACACTGAGCGTCGCCCGAAAGCCTCGTGTATGATTCATATTGACACCCTGAGGCTCAATCTGGATCCGTGTGGAACTGCCTCCAGTCTGCTGCCTCCATCTGCTCTCAGCCTCCAGCACGAGGAGCTGAGGAGCATCATCAGGAGGAGGGCTGATGACGATGACGATGACGATGAGGAGGAGGAGGAGGAGGACATGAGGATGGACTCGTGAAGAAGGTGTGGATGAGAGCAGTATGGACTTCACTAATGTGACAGTATTACTGACACTAACAGGAAATACTGAGAAAGCACCATCAGCGATACTCCGCGAGAGAAATGTGCTGAAACTGTCCACTCCGTGATGCACCATGGATTAACTTCCCTGAAGGCTTCTCTCTCTCTCTCTCTCTCTCTCTCTCTCTCTCTCTCTCCATGTCCAAACTGCTAAACCCAAGGTGACAGAAAGTCGATACTTAAACACTGACTTGATGAAGAAGCTGCTTGGTCTTCACCAGACAAAAAAAAAAAACAGCAGCAGTAGCAAAAAACATTTAAATAAAAAAAAACCCACCATATTTAACCTGAAAGGGTTTTGTATCCAAAGTTTCAGGTGACTCACATAATCACCCAGAAGACCCCAGGCCAACCCAGTTTGACCCTGGTTCCACTCTTCAACCCACCCATTGAGGTAATTTGTGTTGACGTGGAAAAGTGAACACTCAAGTTAGCACAAATTAGCAATTAAATATGAAAAAAAAGTGCAAAAAAATCTTAAAATGAACCAATTGTGTGAAAATAAATTGTGTCAAAAAATTCATTGAAATGAAATTAATTGTTTAAAAATGTGTAAACAATCAAATCAAATTCTTCAAACCTATGACTTCTGTCTTATAAGCTTGCCCTGTAGGCTCTGTGAAAACGCTCAACTGTAACACGTGACATGTTTGAAAGCACGTTCTGTATGTGTGTTTACTTCACGCGTGAGGTGATGGTGTTTCTGTAATGACGCCACTGGCTGACTGTACAATTAAAGAAATGGCTCTGTAATTTAATTTGAGTTCATTTCATTTAAATGAATAAAAATAGATGATAGCAAAAAGAAGGAAAACTCATGACAAAATAATTTTGCTGTTGAAATCTGCGTTCTCGCGCGCAAACTTTGGAGGAAGTGATGTCTGTCTGCTCATTTACATATTCATCCCATAATGTGTTTATTTATGCAACACGTTCATCTCATCTCATTATCTGTAGCCGCTTTATCCTGTTCTACAGGGTCGCAGGCAAGCAACACGTTATTTTATGATATTTTAGAATCCACACCGCCCCTCTCTCTCACTCTCTCACTCTCTCTCTCACACACACACTCTCTCTCTCACACACACACACGCTCACTCTCTCTCTCTCTCGCACACACACACTCTCACGCTCTCACACACTCTCTCTTTCTCTCGCACACTCTCTCTCTCTCTCTCTCTCGCACACACACACACACACAAACTCTCTCTCTCTCGCACACACACACTCTCACTC
The DNA here is from genome assembly GCA_025212355.1 of Notarius kessleri. Taxonomy (NCBI): domain Eukaryota; kingdom Metazoa; phylum Chordata; class Actinopteri; order Siluriformes; family Ariidae; genus Notarius; species Notarius kessleri. The sequence continues at coordinate 25,574,908 of JAOBAM010000015.1, forward strand.
ACTCGCACACACACACACACACACACTCACTCACTCTCT
>JAOBAM010000015.1:25575046-25586208 GCA_025212355.1 Notarius kessleri
AGGTTGATTTATACAGACATCATGTGACAGATCATGTGACACTTTGATTGCACACAGGTGGATCTTAATCAACTAATCATGTGACTTATGAAGTGAATTGGTTGGACCAGCTCTGATTTAGGGGTTTCATATGAAAGAGGGTGAATACTTATGCACACTCCAAATTTCTGTTTTGTCATCTTAATTATTGTTTGTGTCGCAATAAAAAAGACAATTTGCACCTTTAAAGTGGTAGGCATGTTGTGTAAATCAAATGGTGCTAACACCCCAAAAATCCATTTTAATTCCAGCATGTAATGTGACAAAACAGGACAAACACAAAGGGGGATGAATACTTTTGCAAGACACTGTAGCTGTAAATTTTGTATTGTAAAAAGATCATTGTCACAGTGTTAGTTATGATGTTATTTCCCATATATTTTTGGTGGTCGTTGATGCAGGTGGCAACTAACAGCTTTAAAGGGTCTCTGTGGTTGAAATATGTATTTTTATATTTTGGGAAATAGAAGCAAGTGAAAAGTGTTGCAGGCAGGTACAGACAGGAAAAACTGTAGGATCTGGTGTGATAGTTTGAAGCTTATAAGCTTGAAAAAGTTTTGTTACTCATTGTCACTAACATTGGATGAAACCCTTTTAATGATCTATAAAATAGTTTCAAGATTATACTGGTTGTCTGGATTTACTTGTCTTGGACACACAGGAGATATTACAGTTATCACAATGTCTCATAGTCAGAGTTAACGCCCTATGGATTTGGAGGAAAGAATCTGTGAAAACTAGAGCATCTAGAGTACCAAGCCTGTCCCAACAACTGCTAGCAGGTATGAATGCAAAATGACATGTTACTCTATGCATTTCTATTGTACCTATGGGGAAGGGCATTTTACCCCCGTGTGCTCTGTGGGCACAGGGTACATCTGAGCCTGCTTTTGGTGACAGTGCCATTCTCACAGGTGGGAAGGCAGATCAGTAGATGAAAATATCTGTAAGCCCAGTAAGCATTAAGAGGTTATGAATCCGTTAGAGCAGATTGTAGCTGTTCATGTCACTAATGTTTTTAATAGCCACTGTCATATCACAATGTTCGGCGATCTCAAAACTATGTTTATGGGATCTCTGGACAGATTGCAGGCTGAATGGTTTTGCTTTAATGAACAATTGTAATGCCTATTATGCCTGGATTGTCGGGGCAATTTGTATGGCTCCTACTACACGGACCATATGAATGGTCTTCGAATGTTCTAGTTTGTGCACATTACCTGACTAGCTTGAACAGATGGGTTGGGAAAATGAAACATGAATGTTAAACTGGTTGTCCTGGAGGATTGGAATTTAAAGCTCTGAGCTAAAGACAGTTCTAGAGCATGGTTGTTACATTATGTGAACACTTCACTATTATGGTCGGTGTCCAAAAATTCTGAGCCAGATTTAGTAGGCTCTTTTTTTTATTTTTTAAAGCAATCAGTCTGTGCATAGATCCATATTGACTCTATTGCTATCCAGTCTAGTTTTCCAGTTCAGATAAGGAGCTCAGATTTTGGGATTTGTTTGCTTTTGAGTAGTGAGGTGAATGTCATTACAGAGCAGAGGAAAACCAGAACCTGACTTATCTAGCTGGCATAATTGAGACAGCTTCTATTGAGGGTACATGCACACAGGTGAGATAGCACAGGTTTGCTGTAAGATGTGTCTGTTGGGTCAAAAATAGATGCGTTCCAAAGGTGAGATGGAGTGTGTGTGTGTGTGTGTGTGTGTGTGTGTGTGTCTCTGTCTGTCTCAAGGATAAAAGACAAATGTGGGAAATGTGAGAGGAGTGAGGTGTTTGTGGCCTGTGTTTGCACTCATGCTCACATGTATCACAAGGCCACTTTAAGGGGGATTGGAATTTTTTTGTGTGTGTTTTAGGCCTGATTAAGGCATGACCTTCAGGTTAGATGATGATTTGTTACAATACTTTGATTCTGTCGTGGCAATTTCCGTCCGTCTGTCCGTCCCGGGAAGGGTGCTCACCTTCTGAAATCAACTCCTCTCACAATTTTTGGAGGAATTTCACCAAACTTGACAGGATTCTTTGTTATATGTCGGTAATACGCATATTGCAATTTTATTTAATTCAGTCGCATTTTACCAGAGTTATGGCCTACTTGCCAGCAGGGGATATTGTGTTCTCAGAGCACTCTTGTTTAAAATGTCATGTTTATAATTTGCTGCTCATAGTACAAGCTGAGTTTCATTTTTGCTATCATGCATTTTACTGTACTAAGGAAAGTGATGTACATTACATGACTTGACATAAATGGCTCAGACGTCCAACGTTTTACCATGAATGAATTTTTTTTTTTTTTTTCTGTGATTGAAAATAGACCTGTTGAATAGTGTGCACATGAATAGAAGTAGATTTTTGAGAATTTAAATTAAATATCAGTACACTTAATGGCACTATCAATTTTTACATATAATTTAATTAAGTAGTTGTGTTCTTTTTACTACAGCAACAAGGGAACGAGAAGGAACCAGAGGACTGTCCCTCAACAGTGAGGGAAATGTTCCAGTTTGGAAAGTACCCTATGGACATTTTAGAAATGCTTAGTGGGCATCAGGCTCATCAGTTCAAAGGCCTAGGGTTTGAACGACAGCTGCAGCACCAACAGCAACTTCAGCACCAGCAACAGTTACAGCAGCAGCAACAACAGGGTGAGGCCTCTGGAGCTCTCCTCTCTGGGCTTGGCCTAGGTTCTCTTCAAGGTTCTAGAAGTAATGCGTTTTCAGATTCCTCGTCAATTTTTGCCAAAATGAGTGCACCACCTCCACCCATCCCCCAGCAAACACAGACTTCTTCATCACAAAGCTCTCGCAAATCTAGTAAGATGAGCACCACTGGCAGTTCAGCTTCTGGATACCCACAATTTTTGCGTCCTTTTCACCCTGCAGAAGCTGCTCTAGCACAGGAGCAACTTCACTCGGGGATGGGACGGTTTGATTTTGCAGGAGGCAGTAGTACTGGTGGTTCTGGAGTGATTGGAGGAGTTGTAACATCTGCTCCCCCACCACCGCCGCCACCCCCACCCCTGCACCCAGGTCTCTCCGTGCCTCAACCATCACCTGGACCACCATCTTCATCACCTTCTCCCTCCAGTTCAACCACCACCTCCAATAACCCTGCTACGAGCAGCAGTACAGTTGCTGGACTGGTTGGGGCTCAGACTGAGGCACGTAGTTTACACCAGCAATTTAGTTGCATGCTTGCAGCCAACCAATACTTCCTTTCTGGAATGCCTACCAATGCTAGCCTTGAGCAGTTCCTAGTTCAGCAGGGTCCCCATAATCATCTTGGTCTTACAGACTCGAACACAGGTCTAGCTCCTCCCCCAGCACTTCACCCCTCTCACTCACATGGCCACGCAGCCCCTCAGCCTCAGCAGCAACAGCAGCAGCTACCACCACATGCATTGTCACACCCTCACAGCCATGCCCACCCACATCACCCTCTTCACCCTGCCCCTCAGCCATCACCAATTAGTGGATTTGATTTTCAAGGCATCCCTGTTCTTTCTTCTAATCAGCTAGCTTCCTTAATGCAACAGGAAGCTGGACTTCCTCTTCCACTTCCACTTCATCTCTCTGCCCCAAAGGATGATGGGAAAGGGGATGGTACGCCTGTGGCTGGAGGAAGCGGAGGTAGTGGCAGCAGAAGAAAGAAAGCAATGGCTGGATACTTGCCCCAGAGGAAATCTGATGGCAGTAGTGGCAGTAGTAGCAGTACTAATTGCCATACCAACTCTGGGGCACATGGCCATAATGGGTCTTCTGGCCTTGTTGGAGGAGGTGCAGGGGTTGGCTTGAGAGGTCTTGGTAGTGACCCCTCCTCAATCCTCTCCTCTTCAACACCATCCTCCTCCTCTTCTTCGACTGTCTCTTCCTCTGCCCCCTCCTCAAATTCTGCCTCTGTGTTGGTAACAAATGTTTCACAGATACCCAAATCTGATAATCAATCTGCAATGACTCCCACTGTTACTCAGCCTGAGCCTTATCACTGTGGACAGTGCGGCAAATCATTCACACACCTTCCTAGTCTCCGTAGACACATACGTAGCCATGAAGAAGGGGTTAATGGTCGCAATAGCAGTGTCAACACAACTTCAAATACGGTCCATCAACATCAGTCAGATACAAGTCTCCCTCATTCAACACAAGATGGCATATCTCAGCAAAATGCCCATCATCAACATGAACCAAGTCAGTCCAATCCAGACCCTTCCTCTTCATGCCCAAGTCCAGATAAGACATATTGTTGTAGCGAATGTGGGAAAGGTTTCAAGAAAAGAGGACATCTCCTTCAGCATGGCGTTATACATTCTGGGGCACGACCATATGCTTGTTCTACCTGTGAGAGATCTTTTAACCGGCGTGAATCTCTTACTCGACATGAGAAGATTCATGAGGATAAGCCTTACCGCTGTCCAGCTTGTGATCGCTGCTTTAGAGAGAGTACCTCTTTGCTTAACCATGCTGCTTCTGGCTCATGTGGCAAACCAGGTAGGGGATCAAGTTCGAGAAGCAGTGATGGCAGTTCAGTGAGTTCTGAAGACAAGGTTGAAGGTAGTGAATACCAAGGTGCACAAATAGGAAATGAAAAAGAATTGGGTTATCCGAAAGTTGAGGCAGGTACAACAGAGATGTCCTGTGATAGCCTGTATCCACAAGGGAGAGGAGGGAATCCAAATACTGGTGATAAACCAGAAAGCAAATATAATCCAGCATATTCAAGAGATCCCTACCAAACATCCTATAGAGTTGATGATTATCGTCGACCACAGAATACCCTGACCTCGTACTCTGGAGATGGCTCTTGTACTAACAACATGTCAGGCCCTGCCCTCAGGAAAGCCCCCCTAGCTCCAACACTTCACCCACACCCTCCAAATCAGCAACAACATCACCATCACCAACAGCAGCCACATCTTCCCCTTTCCTCTCTTCTAGATGACTCAGAAGATGAGGTTACCAGCAGTGCCATGTCTGCGATAGCTGCCGCTGCTGCTGCCTCTGTCTTGCCTGAAATCAACAGCAGTGGGGGAAGAGAGGAACGAAGAGATATAATTGGAGGTTTATTGGGGGGTCTTGGCTTTGGGTCTTTGGGTGGCCCATCTTCTACATCTGCAGGAAATGGAGGAAATGACGAGTGTTTGAATGGCTCCATGATGCCCTTGTCTCATCCTGCCCAGCAGCAGCCTAATTCACAAAATGTCACCTCTAATGCCAAACCGAAGCGGCCAAGGAAGCCCAGACAAAAGAGGGAACCTAGGCCTGGTGGTATCCCTGGAGAGGGTGTTAAGCGTAGGCGGAATAACCAGAATGGGGCTCGAGGGGATGGAACAGAAAGGCCTTATTTATGCACTGTTTGTGGGCGTGGCTTTGGCAGACGCGAGACCCTCCGAAGGCATGAACGTGTTCATACAGGAGAAAAGCCATTCCATTGTGACGTTTGTGGCAAAGATTTTCGAGAACCTTTCCATCTCACTAAACATCAGACTGTTCATTCAGGGGAGAAGAATTACAAATGCTCCCTTTGTGGAAAAGATTTTGGGTATGCACAAAGTCTGAAAAGACATGAAAAGCTGCACCTCAGAGGGGATTTCAAGCCAAGACGGAGTAAAACCAAGTCTTTGGCAAATCAAGGAGGAACAGTTCAAGATAGCAGTCAAGCAACCCCTGGATCATATTACCCTTTTTCTCAAAATAAAGCTCAAGCATCCAATGCTAGCACATCCAACCAACCCCCTCCTAAGCTTTATACGTGTGAAATTTGCTGGAAGTCATTTCGCCATCACTTCCATTTGACTGCTCATCACCAAGCCATTCATGAACATGGTGGGGAGAAACTGTTTTCATGTGAGGTGTGTGGAAAAGCCTTTGCTTACTCCAACAGTCTGACTAGACATCGCTTATCTCAGCATGGTTTAGCACGTGCTGGACCAACCACCCAGCCAACAGGAAGTGGATCTAGTGGAAATGCATCATCCTTAACAGAAAGTGAGGCTGCCACTAATGTTCTTCTTAGTCTGGCTCCAGACAATGCAAGTCATGGTGTACAGCAGGCGCATTCAACCATTGCTCATACACAACATCTTCACTCTCAACCTGCTGGCTATTCCCCCCTCTTCTATACACCAGAGTCAGGTCCGCATAGTTCGAATACCAATGCCCCTTCACACCCTCAACACCCTCAGTACTCACACTCCACTATAGGGACCCTTTCCCATCAGCCTGTAAGTGCAAAGGGACAACAGATTTATCAAGGGATTACAGGAAACCCCATTCATACCGCTCCCCCTCATATCCACATTTCATCCTCTCCACTCCATATTTCTCAGTACCACCACCAGCCACACTCTTTTCAAATGCAGCCCCAGCATCTGCATCATCAGCTTTTACAGGCGCATGGAGATGTTGCCCAGAAAAATAAAAAAAAAAAGAAAAAATTTAGATTCTTTGGTGGGGGGCAGCTGATTGGCGGACTCAGTCAATTTGAGAGTGCAAGATGGCATAGATTTTTGCGGAGAAAAAAAAGAAGGCTTCAGCAGCAGCTTAAAAGGAAAAGGTGGATAGCCCAGTTAAAGTGGGCCAAGTATACTGGAGGAATTGGGATTAACTTAGGGGTTGGTACGTGGCGTGTAGGTCAGCTGAAATTGAGAGGTTTGAGGTCTTTGATGGTTCCCTTAAGGTTCTTTACATGCCCCATCTGTCCTTCCACCACCTTTACACGCCGAATAACCCATTCAGTTCACCGTGTGATAAGGCACCCCCCAAGGAAACATGGCTGTCGGGCTCGCCTGCGGTGTATAGTTTGTGGTAAGCGTTCTCGAAGGCTCCTCTCAGCTCTTCGCCATCGGGCTCGGCACCTTTCCCAAGGATCTTTCTCTTGCCCCCAATGCCCCTCACGGTTTTGGAATGCTGCCCTACTACAGAGGCACAAGTTTGCTTGTAGACGTGTTGGTAGAGGACGAAAAACACCAAAGGGGACTTATTCTCAGAAAGGAGAGTATTATATGGAAAGATCAGGTGGCATTGCAGAGTACAGGCACTAAGTATTTTTCACTCTGAAGAAAGTATGACCGTAAAAACTGATGAGTTTTAAAAACCTAGAGACCCCTAATGCACAGTGGAAGTTCTGCTTTGAATCCACTACATATTTACAGTCACAGACGCACTCATTTATATAGATGGTCTCTGGTTCAAGCCAAGGGAGTGCCTCCAATAACAACATGAACATTTTAAGCCTGTATCTAAACAAGAAAAGACAAAACACACATCCATTAAGGACATGGATCTGAAACATGGTTTCTCCAAAGGGGAAGAATATTTTAGATTATGGGACTATTTGGTAGCACCTTTTGTTGTTATAGTAGCATCTCTATCCTTTAAAACACATTCATTACGTATTTTCGTAACTTTTTTTTGTGCTGCGATAATGAATGCAAACCAGTAAGAGTGAACTAATCTTAACGGTAACATATTTTTCTCTAAGTGACTTTCCCCTTATTACTTAAAATTTTGGACAGTATAGTCTTTTATTTTGAAATATATGTAACTTTCTGTTTCTTGTGGCCTGTGCCCTACCCCCAGTAGTCTTGTGTTTTATAGAAATGCTTGTCCTGGGACTAATGTTGCTGTTTGAGATGTTGTTGAACATTGTTTTATTCTCTAAGGACAAATGTACTAAGACACTTAGGTTTTCAACCCTTAACATTGAAAACTAATTCTCATTCTTGCCTCAAAACTTTCAAATCATGTGAAAATTGTTGCATAACTGATGGGGTGGGGGCACCATAGCTCAATAGATGCCATGTTCCATGAATTTAATGTCACCTGTTTTTTAAGAAATATGTAATTTTGTAGGTATTTCTATGACAAGTGTTATATCTTTGGTTGTGATGATGGATTGGCGTGAGTAAGAGTGGAGAACCCAGTCCGTACTGTAAAATGCGTATTATATTTTATGTATCAATTGTTTTTTTTTGTTGCTTTTTTTATTCTTCAGAGTGCAAGTTTTTTAATCATTTGTACTATTTGTGGTTGGGCGTGTGTATGTTTTAAGATGAGGGGAATATATGTAACAATGTGGGTTTTTTTTTTTTCCCTTTTTATCCTCCCTCCCCCACCCTCCCCCATTGTCTAATCTAAACAAGTATAGCACAGGTCCCCAACACTATTGTATACATTTCAATACTTTGCTTAGCTCCTCTGTCCCAGTGTAATCTCAGTAAACTAAAATATGGCATATAAATACTAAACTATTGTTTTTTTCTTCCTGTTTTCTGCAACAGCAAAAAGTAGTACATTTACAATTAAAAAACAAAACAAAAAGAAAAGCAAACAAAAAAACTTGTCACCGAAGATAGTTTGATATTATTTGGAAGAATAAGTAATCTCACTCATCAAATAAGCTCAGCTCTTTAAGCTTGGCCTTATGACGAAGAAAGGCCTGGTGTTAAGGGCATGTAGATGGTATTGATTGCAAAAGGCTCAAAAATCGACCAGGTGGCATGCACCTGGCACTTGCAGTGCTGCCTTGCCTTTCTGGAGCTGTTTCCCCACTCACATGTTCTGGCACATGCCCTCTGCAGTGCCATACGCCATTAGAGACGGGGAGGAGAATGCCTGCAGGGTTGCCGTGGCAGAGGCACACAGCCGTCTGTTCTTCGAGTTTCTCGCTTTCTGCAACCCGGTGCAATGAGTTCGACGCTGTTTTGGATTTTATTCTCCCCCAAAGGGTCTTACTGATAGAATGGAGTTACTGATAGTAGTAAATCAGTCCTAACTGATGTGAAAGGTACAGAACGTTTTAGAATTTCCAAAGGGATATTTTTTGAAGTTATACCAGGCTTTTTTTTAAAAAAAGGTTATACATATCTTACGATGCAGTGCACAAGAAGTTCACTAGATGGTGGTAAAAGACCCAGATGTGATCACTTCATGGTGCCTTGCTGATGAGTGTTTTGCAAGGTGGGAAAAAAAAAAAAAAGCCTTGAACACAGCAGTATGTTTTGAAATTAAATTGTATAATGGAAGGTTTGTGTATGTTGTTAATTTATAAGAGACCCTTATACATAGTATAGAATGTTTTCATGACCCATACATTTGTGTATCTGTCTGTCTGTCTATTCCAGTCCCCTTGTTCTATTTAAAAGCAAAAGGCAGAAACATGGCTTTTCGATGAGAGGTGTTGTATTGAAAGCATAATACAGTTTTTAGGACTTTTAATACAAACTGAAAATATGTTACCATACAGAACTAGACAACCTGTTCAATCCTCATGAGTCCTTGGATTTTTTTTTTTAATAATATATAAAGACTTGTGCTTGCTCTCTACAGTTTGTTGTAGTTGTCTGCACTAAATCCACTGGCTCTCACCGACGGTATGGCGGTGTTTGATACTCGCATCTCACGCGGCCCTAGCAATAGAGGGAACAGAGGGGGAGGTGCAAGTGTCTTAAATTGGACCAATGGGATGCGGAGAAAGGCCAGCAGTGACCTACTTTAGTCCAATCGCATGGCAGGAAGGCTGCCGGTAAGGTAGTAACCGCGCGTGCATGGGCCATGTGCACGAGTTGGGCCACGAGTTTTTTTTTTTTTTTACCGGTGAGCAAAATGTTTGTGTGTAGGCGCTCCTGGCATGTTAGGCTATTGTTATTATTATTATTATTGTTATTATTATTTATTGATTGCGTCATATTTAAAGCAGTATATATCTATTTTCTCTAAAACAAACTGGTTTAAACATTTGTTTCGTTAAAAGTATTACACACACCGACCATTACACGTCACTTCCATAATTATTAATAATCCTATGGAACTCTGTTTCTACCCCAATAATAATGAAAGGGTTTCTCATAACTGTGATAAGTTCTCATAATATGTATGAGATGTACTAATATGTCATACTTAAGAAGAAACCTTGCACACTTCAAGCACAGTGAATTTCATCCTCTGTGCATTTAACCCATCTGAAGCAGTGAACACACGCACAGCCACACCAGAGTGCCCAGGGAGCAGTCAGGGGTTCAGTACCTTGCTCAAGGGCACCTCAGGCCAAGACCGCACCACGTCAACCTAACTGCATGTCTTTGGATTGTGGGGGAGACCAGAGCACCCGGAGGAAACTCCACACAGAAAGGCCCTCGCTGGCCGCTGGGTTCGAACCTGGAACCTTCTTGCTGTGAGGTGACTGTGCTAACCACTACACCACCGTGCTGCCCAGTAAATGTAACGGATAGTAACAGAGGTGGATAGTAACGAAGTAAATTTACTTCGTTAATATCCACCTCTGTTCATACTACACAAGAACAGTTCTCAGACCAGCTGGAATAAAGGTTCATAAGGGGGTCTGGTACATGGAGGTCAAACCGGTGTTTGAATTCAGATACAGTTCCCTTGCTATTAAAAAGGTTTCAGTGTGATATAGGAGCGAGAAGATGTCAGTAGTCGAAGGGTATTTTTTGTGTTTTATTTTGTTTTGGGTTTTTCTTTTTGCCGCTGGGTCAAATCTGCTTCTGTAATTTGCCAAATGGAAATGAGGATCTGTGGATGAAACAGTCTTATCAAATTAAACTCAGAGTTCCAGGCAGCACTAGGGGGAGAAAAAAAAAGCCTCAGTTCTGCTACAATCAAGGCTTGTGTAATGCTATTACTTTTGTCTGTACTAACACAATTTAAGAAATGACTTTTAACGTTGGGCTCATACTGGTAGTCTCAGCAAAACTCGACTCTCCTTCTGCTCCGCAGAGAGCACCAAGAGCAGTCGGAGAGCAGTGAGGCACTTTCTGATCATGGAATAATATTCATGAAGCCATAATATAGCGTTTGTTTTGTTTGTTCGCAACACGAATATGACGCGCATTTCATGTGTTGATGGGAAATATTGTTTTAATAACATTCTTAGCAGTTAGCAAGTGGTGAGGACTGTAGAAAAGGCAATACAGTATAACATCACGGGAGTGGTATCCGGTGGGCAATATTATTGGTATCCTGGTACTTTTAACAGAATTAAAATGTGTTTATCAGTTCTGGAGATATAACATATCAAAAGATTGAAAAAACGGATTACTTTTTAGAAACCTGCCGTAATATTCTGTATGAGGATCACATGGTCCAAAATGGCT
>JAOBAM010000015.1:26010914-26023934 GCA_025212355.1 Notarius kessleri
GGCGTGGAATAACATAGCGCACACCTCTGTACTCCCCGCGCTTCAAAATTGGGCATAAATTAGAAATATCTGCGACAAGCTAACTGCGACACTTTGCCACAAGAGCATACAGAGCCCTTAACCACTACCTTTAAGTCAACAGAACTGAATAATGACAGGCACCGGCAGTTATTCATGAATATTCCTATGCACACACACACACACATCACCTTCACCCAATATCATGTCCCTCAGTCAGCAGCCACTTGTGACAGGCATACTGAAGCTGCGAGACAAACACAAATGGTTGGCTGCCCTTGCTGAGGTCAGGGTCCTGATCCTCTGCCACCATTGTTCCACTGTTTGGCCAGCCTACTCTGTGATGGCCTTTTCCAGATCTTTTCAGCTGTCAGACGTTTTACCAATGATAAGAGGCAACATCTACTTGTAAATTGTCAAAATATTGATATTGACAGAGCAATTATCAGACCAAATGATTAGGATTCATAGAAAAACCAGAGGTTACTTTGAATAGAATGTTCTTATAGGGAAAGGAACAGTAAATCACTACCATCAGGTGTTGATAAAGACCAGAGAAACTGCTTGGCTGTGCAAATGGACATGGGCAGTGTCAGTAAGCAGCTTAAATTCTAAGGGATATGATTTTCTTTTGTTACCACAATGGCCTTAATACATGCTAATATGTATATCAGAAAACAAATTTCTGAACATGTGTACCAAATTTTGGATAAAAAAAGAATGGCATCCCTCCAGAGAATTAAGCTTACTGTAACTTACTGAAGCCTGAGATTTTAAGTGTTCTCTCTGTAGGGTTTTTGTGTTTGAGGAAGGAGCAATATCTAAAGTGTGATAGCAATGGAATAGCTCAGGCAGTATATGTATACAGTTGCCTACTCTCTTGAGACTTGAACTAGAAATATTGCATTTTTCCAGAAAACATCTAAATGTTGCCATCATAGCAGTAGTAGTTAGGAGGGTAGACCTCAGGTTTCCACATGATACCAAATTAATTCAATTCATAAGGTGAAACTGAATCGAAGACAATATGATACATTTTGATTTAGTAGTCTCCAATGTGATTGACTTGTTCAGAATCTGGGATAGGCCTACATTTCACTTGCAAGTATGAGGTAGAGAAGGACTATTTTAAAAAGTGTTCATTACAGACAAATTGCCTAGTTAGTCTATTAAATTATTTACACACCATTTTTGAAAATATGAATTATTTTACACCAGTAGTCAGCCAACATACATTATCAAACAAAATATTGATCTCCTAGCAGACTCAGAAGTCCATTAATTTTTTTTTCCAAAATGCTATACACAGGCTATATAAAGTTTATGTACTTCATAACTCCATTTTGTACAACTAATGCATATATAAGCCTACACACCCCACATTTCACAGCTCTGATGATTCATGGTGGGCTCAAGATAACTTGAGGGTTCCCCAATTTTTTGGTTTAACAGTTACCAGGAAATCCATTTGTATGACCAATGATTTTAGCTGTCCACACGTTAGCCGTCTACATTCGCAAATATCTGCCTGATGGCATGTAACATCCTGAGTTCACATAATTCATGCCTTCTCCTTGCACAGGCTCATTCCTTTACTTCCTGTATTCCTCCTTTCCATGCAGGGTCGACCAATTTAAAAACAAGGGTCCTTCTGTATTGTTCCTTCATTAAGTGCCTAAAGAAATGCACAGCAAAAAATATGGCTGACCATTTTGATAATAAACTGTAATAATTTGATAACTGATAAATCCAAAAATCTATTATTAAGTTCAATCAATTAAGTTCAATCAGTTGTTTTTACTAGACCTTACCTATAGTAGTGATGCTACTGATATTTATATTAACCACTTTTATAATTATACAGTAACAATTTTGAAGGTTTTTTTTGTTTCCTCGTGTTTTTAGATGTACTACAGCTGGAACATATTGTTCATCCAAACCAAGCTTGGCAAACCATGTCCTTATGGATTCTTGTTTTGTGATCAGTGATGTTGTCATGCTGGAACAAGTTTAGGCCTCTTAGTTTTAGTGAATGGAAATTGCTTAACTGTTTCAATAGGAACAGTGACTAAAATCTCATCTGCATTTAGATCTGTTGGTGAGATATCAGTAAATTGGGGTGGAAATTGTAGTTTAAATTCCTTGTTCATTCATCATTCTTGTGCATTGGTGTGCTATGAAGGAAAAACAAAAGAGCACCTTTCTCAGGTAACAACTCGCATTTGAAAGCTCACTGGTGCAAAAACCATAGTTGCTGATCTACACAGATGTGGAAAAAGTAACAGGGGATTAATCATTCTTTGCCAAATTCTTGAAGTGGGCAAAGCAAGTGGGTTGGGTAGGGGAATAATTTTGTCATGATTTGGGTCTGCTTGCCATGGGGGGGAGACTAACTGCAAATTAACACAGAGTTATTCTGACGTATAACCTTTATCCTATGATGAAACATTTCTATCCTAATGAGAGTGGGCTTTTCTAGGATAACTCTGACATCATCCACAGGGCATGAGGGCTCACTGAATGGTTTGATAAGGTGGAAAATTTTGTAAGTCATATGCTATGGCCTTCACAGTCACTAGATCTCAACCCATTTAAACACCACTATAGGAGATTTTGAACTGACATGTTAGACAATGCTCTCTACTACAATCATTAAATCTCCTGTAATATCTTTTGGAAGAATGAATTTCCTGTGCAGTACCATGGAATCTGTGCCAAAGTGTTGTGCAGAAATCTGGGAGCTCATGATGACCAAAGTACTTAATAAAACCTTTTCTGTCACTTGTCTGTATTCAGCTATTGAGACTGACTTTTGTTTTCTGTGTCCATAGTGTCTAGCCGAACAATTAATTACATTTGGTGCAAAATCTATAAATCCAGACTTTTTATGAATGTTTTATGTGGATCTTCATCCTTTATGACTTTTGTGGATTGCCACCCTTATTATTTTATTTATTATCTGCTCTCTCTCCCCCCCCACTTGTTTCCCATCAGAGCCTTATAGTCCTGCAGTATGGGTGATGATGTTCGTCATGTGCCTGTCTGTCGTGGCCGTGACCGTTTTTATCTTTGAGTTTTTCAGCCCTGTTGGATACAACCGAAGTCTACAAAGTGGAAAGCGTCAGTAAAATTATTAAAAAGATTTTTTGCCTTAGGCACATCTAGAGATGAAATCAGCAGTGCATAACTTTGCTTATTACTAGACTGAAATATGCAGTCATTTTATAATAATCTGAATCAACAGAGCATGTCTGATTCCGCACTCATACTTTTTGTACAGTCTTTTCCCTTTATTCCTGACAGCTCTAAGATGTGCTAATGTTTGTCATTTCTCTCTCAGGGGCAGGAGGATCTAAGTTTACTATAGGAAAATCTGTGTGGCTACTGTGGGCTTTGGTCTTTAATAACTCAGTTCCTGTAGAAAACCCAAGAGGAACCACAAGTAAGATCATGGTGCTGGTTTGGGCTTTCTTCGCTGTTATCTTTTTGGCAAGCTACACTGCTAACCTGGCTGCCTTTATGATTCAAGAGGAGTACATAGACACGGTGTCTGGCCTCAGTGACAAGAAGGTAATCGAACCATACACTGTAGTGTTTACATTTTAAAATTTGTCAACAAATGAATGCAGAACTTTACCGTTATGTATAATTTTGATTATATATTTTGGATGTACTCTAAGAATTATGCCTATATAATAATGACATGAATAGTATCCTTGCAGAATATTTAGTATGGTATTATGCAATGTGAGATTCAGCCTGCATGTGACTCTGAGGATCTAATTAAATGCTGCCATTTCTGTGGTATTATAGAATTGCACTTGGACAAAAAGAACACCTATATTAGAATGCTGTTCATTGATTATAGCTCAGCATTCAACACAATCATCCCAGTTAAGCTCATTACCAACATTAATGCTTAAAGGCTTGGACACCCAACTGTGCAGATGGATACTGGACTTTCTGGTTGGCAGATTTTAGGAAGTAAAGATTGGCAACTCCGTGTTTTCCATGCTGATTCTGAACACAGGATCCCACAAGGATGCATGCTCAGCTCGCTTCTGTATTTCATTTGCACACACAATTCTGTCACTAAGCACAACTCAAAGATCATCCTGAAGTTTGTTAATGACACTACTATCCTAGGCCTCATCACCAACTGGGACAATTAGATCAGAGCACTATCATAGTGGTGCTGTGACAATAACTGTATGCAATAAATGTCACCTTATTGTCACTCCATCCACAACAGCACTGTCTCAATATTAGCAAAACTAAGATGATGATTGTAGATTTTAAGAAGATGCAGGAGAGCAAGCATGCTCCTTTACCTTTACACATTGACAGTGCTGTTGTGGATGGAGTCATCAACTTCAAGTTTCTGGATATGCACATTGCTGATGACCTTACTTGGACCGGATGGCAAGGTCTGCCAACCAGAGACTTCACTTCCTAATGAGGTTCAAGAAAATTTGTCTGCCCCATACCATTCTCAGAAACTTGTACCACTGCACTTTTGAGAGCATCCTGATTTGCTATATTAGTGTCTGGTTTGACAACTGTATTGCCACCAATTGCAAAACCCTGCAGAGAGTGGTAAAGGCAACTGAACGAATCACAGGTCTTAGATAATATCTACCAGATACGCCTCTTGACAAAGGCTCACAATAATATGGTGGATTGCACTCATCCAGCTCATAACCTGTTTATCAAGCTTATGTCTGGTAGGGGCTTTGAAGCTTACAGTCATGGATGAACAGACTGAGGAACAGTTTTATTTGTAGGCCATCAGATTACTAAATAACTGTATGCAACTTTAAGCATTTTAAATGTCAACTTAAGTGCATTACTCACTTTACTTTTATAGGACATTTACCATGTGTCAGTTTATTCTCAGCTGCTCTTTTTTGACTGTACATACTATATGTGCATATGACAAATAAAATGACTAACTTAAATGTTCATTCATTTATTCATTTCTATTTTCCTGGTGGGAGTTGTCATGGCAACAGGCCGAGAGATTCACCCTGACTGGCCATAGATTCTAGTTTCTCCAGAGTATTCTCTTCCAACCCAACTGTGCAATATAATCTCTCCAGCTGGTCCTGAGTCCTTTGCCCCAGTATCTACACCCAATTGAACATACTAGTAGCAGAAGCTGACCAGAGTGCATCCTCAAAGGTACCCAAACCAGCTTAACTGGATACTCGTGTTTCAGAGGAGAAACTGCTCTATGCCAAGCCTCCCCAGAATTGCCAATCTCCTCACCCTATCATGGAGATTATAAACAGAACTCTTTAGAGGAACTTCATTTATGCCACATGTAATTATGGCCTTATTCTTTCAGTCATTACCCACAGTTTCTGACCATAAGTCAATCTTACACTTTCCTTTTCCAGCATTCATGAATAAGATCTCAGGGTACTTAAACTCCTGATCTAAGGGCAAGGTCCATCCCCTCAGCTACAGAAAACATTCCACTCTTTTCCTGGAGAGAATCATGGCCTTGGACTCTGAGGTGTTGATCTTCATTACAGCTGCTTGACTTTCAGCAGTAAAACATGCAGGTGCATGTTGGAGGTCTGCTTCAGTTGGTGCCAAGAGAGCAACATCATTTGGAAAAATACTGGACACCACTCCAATACTGAGTGTGTCTTGATATCCTGTCTTTGAAAACCACAAAGTAGAATAGAGACAAGACACAGACGGAATCCGACAGCCATCTTAAACAGCTTTGACTTCATGACAAGAAGGTGGACACTTCTCTCACTGTGCTCATAGAGTCACCAGATTGCACAAAGTAGTGGCACACACACTTTTAGTGCCTCCCACAACAAATGTCAAGGCACACCATCATAGGCCGTCTCTAAATCCACAAAATGCACGTGGACTGGTTTGGAATACTTCTATGACATAGCAAAGCTGTGCAAGAGTGAAAAGCTGGTCTACTGTTCAAGAGCCTGTGTGGAACCTGCACTGTTACTCCTGAATCTCACTGTTACTCCTGAATCTACCATTCCAGTTAATACAATAATACAGTCTCATCCTACAATCTCAAATGCATTCAATATCTCCAGCTGAATCTCATTCACCTGCATCCTGGTGGTTCTCTAGCCACCCTAGTAACCTCAGTCACAGAGACGGACTACATAACATTGTAAGATTGCTGATACTGGTGATGTAGTCACAAAATCAATCACTGAGTTTTGGCCCAAGGTACCCTGATATCAAATACACTTGTGAGCAACCTTGTGTTCAAACAGGTGTTTGTTACTTGACAACACATGGCTTACACATATGGAATGTATGTTTCTTAAGACTAACACCTGTTATTAATTCCATTGATTATCCATGGATTGAGTGTTTTTGCAACTGCTTTCAGGAGATAATAGGTAAAAAAAAAAAATTATATATATAGCAATAATCATGTTTGAGAAATATTATTTAATCTAAACAGTATTAGTTTAATAAAAATGTAATTACGGTAACAAGTTTTGAACTCTGCTGTGTGAGGATCAAACAATTCCAAGTTCCTGTTGCGAATGAACAGTGCTTGTTTCAGTCATGCACATGCAGCAGGAGCGAGCAGTAACTTTCATGAGGTAGTAAGCTACATGATGTCGTGTTGTCAACACTGGGACCTGTGTTACATGCATTTTTGTGACCTGTGTTACTCCTGCATTTGCCGTTTTACTATGAATGTCAAAGTTGAGCAGTGAGCAAATATTACATTCTGTGTTAAACTCAGGAAATTGACAATGGAAATGCTTGAAATGCTTCATGAGCTCAACCCTCAAAAATGTTGAAGAAATTGAGCACATTCTGTGTCAGGATTGTCAGATTGCCCTTGACTTCTGCTCCCATTAAGTGTAAATGCTGCTCAAAACACCTTGCCCAGCTCATTGCTTCATTTGCATAGGCTTACTTAAGTATTTCAAGGGCTTCACCTTTAGCTGATTTCTTGAGTTCACGCGTACATGGATGTTGCCACAATAATGCATGTAACACAAGTCATGATGTTGACAGTGTGAGGTCACGCTGCATATTGACTCACAAAAGTTACTGCTCACTTCTGCTGCAGGTGCATGCCCATGCTGTGCTCCATTCTTTCACAACAGGAAGAGTCTCTGAACTTTTTGATCGCACCTTGTCTTGTGGCAAAAAAAAAAAAAAAGTCCCTTTTCTTTTGACAGGAATGCCAGTCATAGATTGGGCCAGATATGTCTGTTGAGATTCCCCACTTTTTTTGCCTGTAGTTCCAGCAGCCCACAGAGCAGTACCCTCCCCTTCGCTTTGGCACTGTCCCAAATGGTAGCACAGAAGAGAACATTCGCAGCAACTACCCTAACATGCATCAATTTATGGTGCGCAACAACCAGAGAGGAGTCGAAGAGGCCATTGACAACCTCAAGACTGGGTGAGTGGATGATATCTTTTGACAAAGATCATGAACTACTATGGTCTTTTACAATAAACCTTCACTCCCATACGAAGCTACATTATTTGTTCCTATTTCCAGTGGTTAATTCCGTAGAGATTTTAGTAATACTGCTTACATTGGTCTGGGTTTAAGGATATGGATGCAAAAGCTGTGTTAATGTGTTCAAAATAATGAATATCAATTGTCTTTAGCACAGCTCTAGAAACCATTAAGAGTTCCTTTTAATGTAGCAGGAAAGACAGATGTGGGTTACAGCATGGATCACAGCATAGGCATTAATTATTTTGTCAGCTGTCAGATCCTGTCTATCTCAGAGTGGGTGTGAAAGCAGACTTCCATCCTTTGTGTGAAGGCACCGGAAACACCATAATTACACTGAAATTGCTGCTTTCCCCAAACACATTTTCCAAACAACTAAGCTTTTTGGTTTTATTTGAAGCAGTATTTGCTCTCTTAGCAAATTTGGGGTTTAATGAAGAAGAGTTGTCCTCTAGCTCTCTATAACTTAAATTTGCTCAGTCATATAAGAGGTAAGGGTAATTATTTAGACAGTGCTGATTTTTGAATTAACATGAGATTCCTTAGGAAAGTTATTTCATGAAATAGTTGTTAGAATGCAGGCACTTACAGATGTATGCGTAGAGGAGAGCGGGTGCAGACTGACAGTCAAAGCCAAGATGAGAGAATAGAATCAGAGTTGATAAACAAGCTGGGGTCGGGCGATCGGTGAACAACACAGGGAAGATAAGGCAAAGAGCGAAAACGTGAGAGAGAAAGCAAAAGGGTCAGAAATACAAGATGCAGTCAGAAGAAACAAGGCTTGGTATGTACTGAGCAGGCAGAACGATACTTCACACTGGAGTATTTGTTTGGGGAGCTTAAATAGAGGGACAGGTGATTAAGGAAATGAGAAACAGCTGAGTTTCAGTAGGCTGGAGACAGAGGGTGCTGTGTGTCTTGGGAGCTGTAGTTCAGAGCATCCATGTTTGTAGTTTGTTCTTTCTCAGCAGGTTTACTGACAGAACCCCTCTGAGGAGCTACCTCTGGAAGCTACATTCTTTCTTGGACGACCCCTACCTCTGGATGCTGCTTTGTTGGAATATTGGGCATGAAACTTCTGTTTCAGAAGTGGGTTGAGCATGTCCCTGGACTTGACCCAACTTTGTTCCTCAGGTCCATATCCTTCCCAATCTACCAGGTACTCTACTTGGCCTCCTCTTCATCTTGAGTCAAGGATCTTATTTACCTGGTAGATGGGCTCTCCCTCTAGATTGAGTGTAGGGTGTTCCTGGACTGGTGTGTTGCTGGCAAGGGGCACTGGGATAGCAGGTTTCAGGTGTGATACATGGAATGTAGGAGATACTTGGCTGTGAGGGGGGAGTTCAAGACGGTATGACACTTTGTTAACGCGGCACAAAACCTTAAATGGCCCAATGTAGCATGGCTGGAGTTTTCTACAGGTGTTGGGTTCTCTCAGATTCTTCGTGGCCACCCATACTCTGTTGCCAGGGAAAAAGTTTGGAGTCTCTCCTCTATGCTTATCTGCATATTCTTTGTACTTGGCGCAGACTGATTCTAGACGCTGATGGACCTCCTCCCAGATGGTTTGACTGCATCTGAACCAGTCATCAATGGGTATGTACCTGGCTGGGTATGTCATCCCAGGGAAACAAGGGCGGTTGGTATCCGAGTATGCATTGAAACAGTGTTAGTTGGGTAGCTGACTGTTTAAGCGAGTTTTGTGCATACTCGGCCAAGGGAAGGAAGTGCACCCAGTCCCCCTGGTTACGTATGCAGTAGATCCTCAAGAAACACCCAATCTCCTGATTTTCTCTCTCTACTTGGCCATTTAACTGGGGGTGATAGCTAGATGTGAGACTTATGGATACTCCCAACCTCTCCATGAAGCTTGTCCAAAAACGTGAAATGAATTGGGATCCCTGGTCACTAACGATATACTCAGGGATGCCATAGTACCTGAAGACTTGTTGAAATAACAGCTCTGCGGTCTGAGTGGCTTTGGGGATGCCACGCAACAGGATGAGTTTCAATGCCTTTGAAAATCAGTCAATGGTTACCATTATAGTGGTGTTGCCTTGAGAGGGAGGGAGATCCATGATAAAGTCAATTGCTAGGTGTGACCAGGGCCTTTGATGAATCGGTAGAGGGCGTAACTTGCCGGTGGGGGGGGGTTCGGAACCTTTGCTTGAGCACATTTGAAACATGAAGCGACAAACTGGTTGATTTCTGTGAGCATGTTCTCCCACCAGTACTTGCTCCTTAGCATTTGGTATGTGCATTGACTGCCTGGATGTCCAGTGGAGGGAGATGCATGTGCCCAGGTGATGAGTCTGCTGCAAAGATGCTTGGGTACATAGAGAAGGCCAGGTGGGAGATGAATGGGATGGGTTTGGGGTTGTGACTTGCTTACTTCCTTGTCCAGTTCCCAGGTGATGGATTGTACGAAACACTGTGGTGGGAGGATGGGATGAGAAACTGAGTCTTGGTGGGATGGACTGGAAGCTCTGGATAGAGTGTCTGCTTTGGTAATCTTGGAACCTGGATGGAATGAAATTGTGAAGTCGAATTGGGTGAAGAATAATGCCCACCTGGCCTGGTGTAGATTTAACCTTTTGGCTTTCTTGAGATATTCTAGGTTCTTGTGATCTGTGAGAATTATGAAGGGGTGAGTGGCTCCCTCTAACCAATGCCACCACTCCTCAAGGGCTAGTTTAATGGTGAGCAGTTCTCTGTACCCCACATCATAATTCCTTTCTGCTGAAGTTAGCTTCTTTGAAAAGAAAGCCACTGGGTGTAGCTTCTGTTTTTCCCCAAAACATTGGGAAAGGATGACCCCGACTCCAGTGTCAGACACATCTACTTCTATGATGAACGGCTTAGTAGGGTTGGGATTCTGGAGTATGGGGCCCAAAGTGAAAGCAAGCTTGAGCCGACTAAAGGCTTCTTCTGCTGCTAGGTTCCACTGTAGGCGCTTGGGACCCTTCTTCAGCAATGCGGTTAAGGGAGCTGCCAGAGTGCTGAAACCTCAAATGAACCTGTGGTAGAAGTTCGCAAAGCCCCAGAATCATTGAAGATCCTTCGTGGATTTGGGTGTCAGCCAGAAAGTGACAGCTGATACTTTAGATGAGTTCATGCTTACTCCTTCTGCACTGATGATATAGCCAAGGAAGGAGATCTTTGATGAAACTCACATTTTTCAGCCTTTATGTAGAGATTGTTCTCCAGTAGACACTTGAGAACTGCTCTGATGTGTTCCTGGGCACTTTGGGCATCTGAGGAGTATATCAGGATGTTGTCAATATAAGCGATGGCATATTTGCCCAGCATGTCCCTTAGCATGTCATTGATAAGGCATTGGAACATGCTGGGCACCGAAGAAAGGCCATAAGGCATGACTCGGTACTCGAAGTGTCCAGCGGTTGTGCTGAAGGCTGTTTTCCATTCATTGCCCTTCTTTATCCTGATCAGATTATATGCACTGCACAGCTCAAGCTTAGAAAAGATCCTTGCAGATCTGAGTTGCTCTAGAGCTGCTGGAACCAGGGGAAAAGGATAAGGGTACTTTACTGTGACCTGGTTTAAACTTCTGTAATCGATGCAAGGCCTTAGTCCACCTCCTCATTTTTCCACAAAAAAGAAACCAGCAGATGCAGGAGACTTAGAAGG
This sequence comes from Notarius kessleri, assembly GCA_025212355.1. Lineage (NCBI taxonomy): Eukaryota > Metazoa > Chordata > Actinopteri > Siluriformes > Ariidae > Notarius > Notarius kessleri. The sequence goes on from JAOBAM010000015.1 coordinate 26,022,061, forward strand.
GCGAATATATCCCTGTTTGAGGGCCTCCTGAATATACTCCTCCATGGCAATGTGTTCCTTCTGGGATAGAGGATAAATACGACCACGTGGAGGTGACATACCTGGCAGTAGGTCAATTGTGCAGTCATATGGCCAGTGTGGCGGTAGCCCACAGGCCTTCCCTTTACTGAAAACCTCCAAAAGGTCCCAATAACAGTCAGGAATGTTGTCCATAGAGTCTGGTTGAGGACTCTCCACTGAGATACTTTGACCTGAGGATGAGAGAGACAGCTCTGGAAGCAAGTGGGTGACCATTGAAGAATTTCTTTACTTTGCCATGAGATCAGAGGATCGTGCAGCTTTAGCCAGGGATATCCAAGGATAATGTCATGATCAACTGTTGTGGTCATGTACAGTGAAATGAGTTCTTTGTGCAATGCTCCTACTTGAATCTGAACTGGTTAGGTGCGTGTGATGACAAGCCCGTCAACTATGGGCCCTCCATCGATAGTCCTAATGCTGAGTGCACTGTGCAGAGGGGTGGTAGGCAGATTGAGCTTCTGCACGATGGTACTGCTGATAAAGTTCCCATCTGCCCCTGAATCAACAAAAGCAGATAGGACGTATGTGGAGAATGCCACCTTTAGTAAGACTGGTATCTTAAAGGATTTAGAGTTTAATTCTCTCACTGGACTCATAGATCTTGCTGGTGTTTCTGCTGGGGTCACACGGGCTGGTCGGACTGGACAGTGCCGGATGTTATGTTTGGGGCTCCCACAATAAAAGGATAACCCCTCCGTGTGTCGTCTAGCACGCTCAGCACAGGTTAACCTAGTGCATGGAACCTCCATGGGTGAACTGTCCTCCAACTGAACAGACCTGGCACTTTCATGGATAGAAGGTCAGTGCTTTAATAGTTGGTTGAGATGAATAGCTAAGTCAATGAGGGAGTCCAGAGTGAGGTTCTCATCTCTACAAGCCAGTTCACTGATGATCTCAGGGTGTAAACCCTGGCGAAAGACTGCTTTCAGGGCTGGATTGTTCCATCCACTGGCAGCGGCTAGCATCCTGAAGTTCAGAGCATATTCATCAACACTTCGGGAACCTTGAGAGCTGGTGAGTAGAATCTCCCCAACCTCAATCCCCTCTGGTTCATGGTCAAAAACTATCTTGAATAAGGAGAGGTACTGCTCATATGACTTAGTTTGCTCACCGCCCTTGTTCCAAATGGTAGTTGCCCAGCGGAATGCTTTGCCAGTGAGAAAAGATAGAAACTTAGCAATTTTATGCTCATCAGATAGATTCGGCATGGTGGGAAAATACATAGAACATTGAAGTAAAAACCTTTACATGCAATGGCATCTCTGGCAAACTTCTCTGGTGTGGGGAGTTGTAGCACAGGGCTAGGAGGAGACTCGGGGTGTGCTAGGAGGGCCTGCAACATCACAGTTGCGCATTGTGTCATCCGAGTGTTGAGGTCGGTGAGCATCTGTTGATGTTCTCTAAGCAAGTGCCCCTGCGTGTTAAGAACAGTCTGCTTAGTATCCTCCACTACATCCATGTTTGGCGAAGTATCCTGTTAGAATGCAGGCACTTACAGATGTATGCACAGAGGAGAGCAGGTGTAGACTCAAAGCCAAGACGAGAGACTAGAATCAGAGTTGATAAACAAGCTGGGGTCACGTGATCGGTGAACAACACTGGGAAGATAAGGCAAAGAGCGAAAACGTGAGAGAGAAAGCGAAAGGGTCAGAAATACAAGAAGCGGTCAGAAGAAACAAGACTTGGTATGTACTGAGCAGGCAGAACAATACTTTGCACTGGAGTGTTTGTTTGGGGAGCTTAAATAGAGGGACAGGTGATTAAGGAAATGAGAGACAGCTGAGTTTCAGTAG
>JAOBAM010000015.1:26036525-26051199 GCA_025212355.1 Notarius kessleri
TATTAATACCAAGGCCTGAACCTGTAGGCTATACTTGGGTGTGGTTAAAATGAAAATCTCTGTGTGTGTGTGTGTGTGTGTGTGTCCCTCTCTCAGGATACTTTATCCTGTCCTGTATTACAAATGCATTTTTGCTGTCAGTCCAACTTGCAGAAAGAAGTTATTAAAATAATGAGGGGTTTGTTTGTTTGTATAGAAAGTGACCTCTGCACAGAGACATTATTGGCTTGAAGAGACATACTTGTGTGCCTTACCTTCAGTGAGAAAATAAATTGAAAATTAAACAGGGTGTGTTTGTGCTTTTAAGGGCCCACCTTAAAAGCACACCTTTTTCTATAATGACTGGCAGGATAGTGTGGTAGTGGTGTGTTAAGTTGTTTTTCCTTACCTTAAGCATTTTAGAAGCTCCTGCCAGCTCAGCAATTCAAGCTCACATTAAAAAAAATTATTTTCATTAATTTCAAAACAGAAGCAGCTAAAGAAGAAATTTCCACTGGAGAACCCGTTTCGCCCCCAGGACCGAGTGCTGCCCAGATTCGGAGGTACAGTGCAGCAACTGCTCCGCCACCAGGGTGCATTATTCATTTAGCGATGGAACAAATCCAAACTCTCTCTTCTTTTTAATATCATTCTTTAATATTGACCACTCTTTTGTCAGGTTTAGTGATGAAGCTGAATCTCCAGATTAAGATTCCGGCTCGGTGTGTATATCGAGTCAAGGCTCTGGAGCGCTACTGCACTGCGCTGCTGCGCTGCGAACCCAGTGTCTCTCAGTCCTCCGACCTCATTCACTTCTTTATTCCCAAGGAAGAAGAGCTGCATCCTGAGTTTACACAGAACAGGTATCCTACTTTCTCCTCTGATTTTCTGTCTTGTGATGTGAGCAGGAGTTGAATTGGGATTGTAGGATGGTCTATACTCTTGGAGGGAGTACATTTCTTTGTCACTTTGGACATTTGGTATGTTTCATTTACATGATCATGTGAATGTAGTGGACTTGTAAACATGATTTGAAGTGCATACAGTGCCCTCCACAATTATTGGGACCCTCTTGTAAAGATTAGTAAAAATGGTGAGGAAAAAAAAATCTCCCTTTTGGTGAAATAGCTTCATTTTACACTGAAAAAAATCCAACTTTTAATTGAAATAAATTTATTCAGAAAAAAAACAAATCCCTCATCAAGAAATAATTACCAACAAAACACATGTGCTACTATTATTGGCACCCCTGCATTTAATACAACATTCCTATGCCAAGAAAACAGCACTGAGTCTTCTCTTATAGCATTTTATAAGGTTGGAGATACAGAGCAGGGCACCTGAGACTGTTCCTTTTGACACAATCTCTCCACGTCATCCAGGGTCCTTGGCCCTCTCTTGTGCTTTCTCCTGTTCAGCTCACCCCACAGGTTTTCAGTGGGGTACAGGTCAGGGGACTGAGATGGCCAGGGCAGAAGCTTTATTCTGTGGTCAGCTCACCATTTTTGTATTGATCTGGACATATGCTTCGGATCATTATCCTACTGGAAGAGCCAATGACGACCCAGATTTAGTTTCCTGGCAGAAGCAGACAGATTTAGATTTAAAATGTCCTGGTATTTCATGGAGTCCATGATGCCATGTACCCTAACAAGCTTTCCAGGGCCTTTGGAGGAAAAACAGCCCCAAAACATCACAGAACTTCCACCATATTGTACAGTTGAGATAGGGTTCTTTTCATTATAGCCAACCTTTTTACACCAAACCCACCTTGAATGATTATTGCCAAAAATCTCAATTTTAAAGGTACAATTCATGCACATTTGCAGTTAATATATATAGGAAATGATGCAAAAAATGAATTGTGTACAATTCCCAGTACAAGGAAATGTACAGTGTTTATTTGTGAGCCAAAAAATATGGGAGTCCTTTTAGATTTATTTTATTGTATGGGCATCTTAACATTCGTACCATTTTAAAACTTTTTCATATATCTAATAAGACTAAAGCCTTGATTTAAAGACTTGACTGTGTGGCCAGACCTGAAATTTCTTTGTTTATGTGATCTCTTGTTCTTTCTATATGATCTTTTTTGACATAAAATATTGTCAAAATATTATATCAAAATATCTTTTTAATTTGATGATAAAGCAGTTAACAAATGCTTTGACAAAAGGAATACTCTGAGTAAAAGAGCTTTTGTGTACTGTTCTGGATTTTTTTTTCAGCATATTGATTTTTCGACCAGAAGGTGCCCCTGATGGTCAGCCAAGAGTCGACCTGAGCAGTAAACGCTTCAGTGTTGGGAACGTGTCCCAGCCATGTATCACCAAACTGTATCGGTGTTTAGCGCCATATGCGACTAAGGATACCAAGAACAGACCATTTAGTGTGACTGTGGATGACACACTGGAAGTACTCATTAAAGATCCAGCTGGTATATCTTGCCCTGTTCCTAAGCAATGAGCGAGAGGAATGATTGTTGTTGATTTTGCAGTTACCGGTGTTTGTTTCCATCTGAAATTGTCAGGATGGTGGCTGGTAGAGAATGAAGAGAAGCGGTTAGCCTGGTTCCCTGCTCCCTACTTACAGCTGTGTGAGGATGAAGATGATGATGAGCTTGACAGTGCAGGTGGTAAAAGTAAGTTACAGGGCTAAAAAGATGATGATGAAAGTGTATATTTGCATTTATTTGGTGTCATTTGAAAATGTCTAAAAGGCTTTTCAAATCAATTTAATCTTAATTTTTCATTTTTGTCTCCCCAACAGCTCTCTACTGTGCTATAAGGACCTACAACTCAACCATGAAGGATGAGCTATCGGTGAACATCGGAGCCGTGGTCGAGGTTATTCAGAAGTCTGACGATGGCTGGTGGCTTGCGAGGTAACCGTCTATCCATTTTTACAGATGTTGTATCATTGGAATCAGGATTTTGCATCACAGTGCAAAAACATATATAGAATTAAACTACTACACTGGATACAGTGTCTTGGGGAGTCCACTGGTGTTACCAAGGTTATTAATAACTTATAATAACATATTAAAAATGTATTAATAAGTTGGCTATATAGTGGGGTAAGGGTTAAATGTAACCTTTTTTTCTGATGCACTTGACATAGATTAGAAGGATTTCTGAATAAAATCAGTGCAGCAACTTATATATATATGGAATGCAGACACTACACTGCAAGGTTCTTCAAGGGTTCTTTGGATAGATATGGCTTCTTGGCTCCATCATGGAAACCTCTGGTAAACCCTTTTGGACAACTCCAGTATTAGGGTCCGACAGAGACCCATTAAGCATTCCCCAAAGAACCCTTTTTCTAAAAATGTATGTGCTTTTGTAATCTAAGCATTATAGTTGTGTTGTAAATACTTTTTTAAGTGAGTAGATGTTATTTAAGTGTTCTTTGTGTCTGATTCTTACGAACTCAAACTGAATTGTAAGATATTACTTTGCTTTTACAGATATAATGGAAAGGCAGGTTATGTGCCGTCTATATACCTGCAGCCATACTCCAACCCTATGTTTAGCATGCAGAAAAAGTTGCACAGCTCCAACTTAAATCTGTCCACTCTATCAACTGTTCTGTCTCACCCCACCAAGAAGTCTCAATTCCACAAGTCCCACTCTATGGAGGTGTTATCTGAGCCTCCAAGCCACAGTACTCCAGTCCAATGCAATGAATTTGACAGGAGCGAGAGCAGCTTCAGTGGTGACACCGACTTCTGCTCCAGCTCCTCTGTTTATCAGGGCCTAAGCCTGGATAGCTCTGAGGGGGAAGAGAACCCAAGACAGTCAGAGGATGATGCAGGCAGTCCTGACAGTGCTTTGTGTATAGAGCTGCAAAGCCCTACCAATTCAGAGACCAGCAGCCCTTGCAAACAGTACCCACAGGTTCCCCCTCGTCCACAACCCCAAGAGATCCTCACCCGCTGTACCACCTACACCCGCAAAGTAGCCCTGGAAACCCAAGCTCGCCTGTCGCCTGTTGAGTGAAAGAGAGGTTTTGGAATCCTGAACTGCTCTCATGTTGACTCATGATACTATTATTTCTGTCTGGTACAGTCGTTAATGGTTGAATTCCTTCACATTTAAAACAATGAGCCTGAGTACTCAAAGTATTCTAGTTATTGTGTGCATGTACTATCATTCATCAAGCTGATTATATGCTAGTAATGTCTACAGTAGATGTATAGATGGATATGAATGGATGGCTGCATAAATGCTAATGTAGTGAGAGAACATGAATACCTCAGTTATTTCCACTGGTAAGACTGGTTCTAAAGAAAGGTTCAATGATAATGTTTGCGTTTCTTTTTCATAGTGACATGTCATGTCATTTTATGTCATGTCATGAGAGGCTTGTCAAGGTAACAAAGCAGCTTGTTAACTACAGCCCTTGACAAAGGTGCTTGACAAAGGTTTGCCAAAGTAATCCTGAGCACGTGATTCTATCAGTTATAGACGAATGCCTTTTTTAATTGTTTTTAAACGTTTCAGTAATTTTCTCATGCAGTTTTTGACAAACTGGAGATTCTCTGCCCATCTTTGCTACTCAAAGATTAAGCCTTTCCTGGATACTGATTTTGTACCAAATCATGATTACAATCACTTGTTGACATCACCTGTTTCAAATCACATCATTATTTAATTGGTTTACCTCATTACTAGCACTAAACTGCCCTATTCCAACTTTTTTGTAAGGTGTTATGCACCTGAAATGCAGGAATGGATGTATATTAACAAATGAAATGAAGTTCACCAGACAAAACTTGAAATTTCTTCAGTTCATCCTGTCTGCAATGAAATACAAGTCAAAGTAAATTTAGAAATCACTGTTTTCTTTTTTTCTTTCAATTTACTTTTGACATACTGTCCCAACTTTTTCTGATTTGGGGTTGTTATATAAAATATTTTGTAGATTGTTTTTCAATAAGCTGGACTATGTCTTTCAACATTGTCTTTATTCCACATGTTAAATCATAGTTCATTAGATCCCAGTAGAATTATTAAAATGTGAAATTTCTAGCAACATTCACTCAATCACTCAGGTTTGTTGATGGTAGAGTGCAAGATACTGATGTTCCAGGGTACCCATATATCTGTGTTATACTGTGTATATTGTAATCCTTTACAACTTTTCCTTTTGAGTACAGTTCCTCTCAAAGTTTATTTCTCATGTTTTTCCTTGCCACCTTCAATTCTGACTTGCTCATTCAGGATCTTAATCTATATCTCAAGGATTCCTACTATTGAAAGTGTTGTAAAATAAATATTAACATCTTAAAGACTGTAATGATTTCTCAGTGTTCCAAAAACCAAAATTAGTAGATAGTCTAATCAGTAAATCATTCTTTCTGTACAAATATGTGACTGCACTATCAACTTGCCAAACATCCGTATCCTTTACAAGAAGTAAGATTAAAAAGGCATGACTTCCTGAAAGACAATATTTTTTTTGTAAAAGCACCTATGCAAGGAAACTAATATGAGTTTCCCTGTTATGTTTCCTACTGACATCTGTCAGATTGCAGGCACTTATGGATGTATGTGCAGAAAGAGATTGAGAAGCAGACTGCAAACAAAGCCAAATCGTGTGATGAGAGATGTAGTCAGTAACCAGGCAAGGGGCGATCGAGCATACAAACAACACAAAGTAGGCAAGGCAAAAGATGAGAGAGAAATACTAGCAGTGGTCAGAATAACAAGATAGCAGGCAGACAATGAAAAGGCTCAGTAGTACTAGTTGGAACACAGAACGATACTTCACAATGGAGGTGTGGAATGGACGTGGTTATATGGGGAGACTAATGATGTGTGTGATGATTGTCAGTTGAGTTCAGTAGGCCGGTGACAGAGAGCGCTGTGTGTTCTGGGATGCGTAGATCTGGGAGTCCATGTTTGTAGTTTGGCTAGTGACCGCGTTTTCAGTGGGGATACTGACAGAACCCCCTTGAGGAGCTCCCTCTGGGAGCTCTGTTCTTTCTGGGCTGACCTCTCCCTCTAGGTGCAGGCTTATCTGGATGCAGAGTGTGGAATTCTTGTTTGAGCAGAGGGTCCAGGATGTCCTTGGTTTCTACCCAGCTCCGTTCCTCCAGACCATAACCTTCCCAGTCTATCAGGTACTCAATACGCCCATTTCTGCATCTAGAGTCCAGTGTTTTGTTTACCTGGTACATGGGTTCTCCTTCCAGTTCCAGAGCTGGGTGTTCCTGTGTTGGTAAGTTGGATGACAAAGGACCTGGGATGGCAAGTTTCAGGCATGAGACATGGAATGTGGGGGAGAATCGGCTTTGTGGGGGAGTTCCAGTCTATGTGAGACTTCATTGATGCATTTGATGACTTTGAATGGTCTGATGTAGCATGGTTGAAGCTTCTTACATGTGTTAGGTTCATGTAGATGTTTCGTGGAGACCCAGACCCTGTCGCCTGGGGAAAAATCCAGGTTTGGGCCCCTGTGCTTTTCCGCACACTCCTTGTACTTGGCGTTAACAGATTCTAAGCATTGCTGCACCTCCTCCCATACTTCTTGGCTACTCTTGAACCAGTCCTCTACTGATTCTACCTGGGCTGGGGAGACATCCCAGGGGAACAGGGGTGGTTGGTAGTCAGGTATGCACTGAAAAGGTGTCAGCTGTGTTGCTGAATGTTTCAGGAAGTTTTGTGCATACTTGGCCCAGGGGAGGAACTGCACCCAGTCCCCCTGGTTACACATACAGAAGATTCTCAGGAAGCAGTCTACATTCCTGATTGGCTCTTTCAACTTGACAATTAGACTGCGGATGATAACCGTATGTGAGGCTGACTGATACTCCCAGGCGTTCCATGAAGCATGATATAAACTGTGCTCCCCGGTCACTAGTGATGTCTTCTGGGATGCCAAAGTACCCGACAATATGGTGAAACATGAGTTCTGCCATTTGAGATGCTGTGGGGAGGCCCGGTAGAGGAATAAGCTTAAGTGACTTGGAGAACCTGTCAATGATTACCAGGATGGTGGTGTTACCTTGAGATGGTGGAGGATCTGTGATGAAGTCCACAGCAAGGTGTGACCAGGGTTGTTGTGGGGTGGGAAGAGAGCACAGTTTTCCTGCTGGTGTTGTCCTGGGAACCTTGGCCTGTGCACACTCCAAGCATGACGTGATGAACTGAGTGATTTCTGTCAGCATGTTCTCTCACCAGTACTTGTTTTTCAGCATCTGGTAGGTTCTTTGACTACCTGGATGTCCAGTCACTGGGGACATGTGATCCCAGGTGATAAGGCGCCCTTGGAGTGACCTTGGTACATAAAGAAGGCCAGGTAGAAGCTCCTCAGGTGTGGATCTGGGATGTGCTCCTCTGATCTCTTGATCTCGAGCCCAGGTGATAGACTGGATGAAGCACTCAGTGGGTATAATGGGATGGTCTGAAGAATCAGGCTGTACAGGGTTAAAGTTGCGAGACAGAGCATCAGCTTTGGTATTCTTGGAACCTGGACAAAATGCTATTGTTAAATCAAATCTGGTGAAAAATAGTGCCCATCTTGCTTGGTGGGGGTTCAACCTCTTAGTTTCTTTAGGTTCTCAAGAGTCTTGTGATCAGTGAGAATCATGAATGAATGTGCTGCTCCCTCCAGCCAGTGTCTCCACTCCTCCAGTGCCAACTTGATGGCTAACAGTTATTGGTTTCCCACATCATAATTCCTTTCTGTGGAAGTGAGCTTCTTTGAGAAGTATGCTACGGAGTGGAGCTTGTTCTTCTTACCAAAACATTGGGAGAGGATACCACCTACTCCGGTGTCGGATGTGTCTACTTCTACTATGAAAGGTTTGGTGGGATCCAGATGCTGTAGAATTGGAGCAAAGACAAAGGCTTTCTTGAGCTTGTTGAAGGCCTCCTCAGCTGCTGGGTTCCAGCTGAGCTTCTTGGGGCCCTTCTTTAGCAAAGTGGTGAGTGGAGACGCAGTGGAACTGAAGTTCCTGATGAAACGATGGTAGAAGTTTGCAAACCCAAGGAAACGTTGCAGGTCCTTGACAGAGGTGGGAACTGGCCATTCAGTGACTGCAGAGACCTTGTTGGAGTCCATGCTAACACCCTCAGTGCTGATGATGTAGCCTAAGAATGAGATGCATTGTTGATGGAACTCACATTTCTCTGCCTTGATGTACAGGTGGTTGTCGAGCAGACACTGCAAGACCATGTGCACATGGTGAATGTGGCTCTCCTTATCTGGAGAGTAAATGATGATATCAATGTAAGCAATGACGAATCTGCCCAGCATGTCCCTAAGAACATCATTTATGAGGCACTGGAACACACTGGGCATTGAAGCCAGGCCATATGGCATGACCTGGTACTTGAAGTAATCAGTCGTGGTGCTGAATGCAGTCTTCCATTCATTTCCCTCACTGATCTGGATCAGGTTGTAGGCACTTTGTAGGTCGACCTTGCTAAAAATCTTGGCACAGTAAAGTTGTTCAAGAGCAGCAGGGACCAGGGGCAGGGGATATGGATACTTAACCAATACCTGATTGAGTCCTCTATACGTAGTCAATGCGAGGACAAAGCCCTCCTCCTTGTTTCTCCACGAAAAAGAACCCAGCAGAAGCAGGAGATCTTGAGGGATGGATGTATCCTTGTTTGAGGGCTTCTTGAATGTATTCCTCCATTGGCGACATGCTCCTTCTGAGACAACTGGTAGATTCTGCCTCTAAGAGGCAACATTCCTGGCAGGTGAAGCAGGTCTATGGTACAGTCGTAGGGTCTGTGAGGTGGTAAACCACAGGCCTTTCCCTTGCATAAGACCTCCTTGAGAGCTGAGTAGTGCTCAGGTACATGTTCCGTGGAGTTCGGCTGGGGGCTTTCCACCAAAGTGGATGAGATCTGTAACTGTGGCAGAGAGAGACAATGCTGAAAACAGGTGTCTGACCATTGAAGGATCTCCATGTTCTGCCACGAGATGAGTGGATCATGGAGTTGCAGCCAGGGTAACCAAGAATGATGTTATGTTTGACAGTCTGAGTGATATACAGTGAGATGAGTTCAGAATGTCAGGCTCCCACCTGAAGTCGAACTGGAGCAGTACGTGTGGAGACTATGCCATCTCCGATGGATCCTCCATCAATGGCATGGATGCTGAGCTTACTTTGTAACAGTGTAGTGGACAGGTTGAGCTTCTGAGTGGCCAAGAGGCTCATGAAGTTGCCCTCTGCCCCCGAGTCTATAAAGGCAGACAAGACGTATGTGGAGGATGCGAATTTTAGTAGCACTGGAACTTTGAAAGATTTAGAATTAAACTTTCTTACTGGACTCACCATGTGAACTGGTACTTCAGCTGGGCTAGCACAGGGTGGCCGGATGGGACAGTCATGAATCAGATTTTCTGAATCTCCACAATAAAAACATAAGCCCTCCTTACTTCACGCTTGGAGTGTTTTAACTTGGTGCGGGTGATATCCATGGGCATGGGTTCATTGGTTGTGCAATTGAAAAAGCTGTCCTCCTCTAATGAAGGACAATGAGTGAATAGCTGGTCTATGCAGATGGCCATATCAATCAGTGCATCGAGTGTGGGCTATTCATCTTGGCATGCCAGTTCTTGCAGGACCTCAGACTGCAGTCCCTGACAAAACACTGCTTTGAGAGCTGGTTCGTTCCATCCACTGGCTGTAGCCATTGTTCTGAACTCCAGTGCACACTCTGCTACTCCTCTTGACCCTTGGCAAAGGGAGCACATACTCTCACCAGCTTCTACTTCTCGGGGTTCATGATCAAAAACTCGAGAGAACATGGAGAGAAATCACTCATAGGATGTAGTGTGCTCACTGCCTCTCCTCCAAACTGTGGTGGCCCATCGTAACATTTTGCCAGAAAGAAAGGACAACAGCTGAAAGATCTTCTGCTTGTCAGAGAGATGAGGCATGGAGGAAAAATACAGGGAACATTGAAGCAGAAATCCCTTACATGCACATGGATCCCCGGTGTATTTCTCTGGAGGTAGAAGTGACAGCACAGAGTGAGCAGACAACTCAGGACATGTTTGGAGGGCCTGTGACATCACAGACATTAGTTGGGCCATCCTGGTGTTGAGGTTGGCTAGCATCTGCCAATGTTCTCCTAACAATCGCCCCTGAGCATTCAGAGTAGCCTGGTTAGGTCCTTCCGCTACATCCATGTTACAGCAAAGTATCCTGTCAGATTACATGCACTTGTGGATGTATGTGAAGAAAGAGATTGAGAAGCAAACTGCAAACAAAGCCAAATTGTGTGACTAGAGACTCAGTCGGTAACCAGGCAATCGATCATGCAAATAACACAAAGTAGGTGAGGCAAAAGACAAGAAAGAAATACTAGCAAGGGTCAGAATAATGAGATAGCAGGCAGGCAGGCAGACAATGAAAACGCTCGGTAATACTGGTCGGAACACAGAACGATACTTCGCAATGAAGGTGTGGAACTAGCATGGTTATATAGGGAGACTAATGATGTGTGTGATGATTGTCAGCTGAGTTCAATAGGCCAGTGACAGAGGGTGCTATGTGTTCTGGGATGTGTAGTTCTGGGAGTCCATGTTTGTAGTTTGGTTAGTGACTGCGTTTTCAATGGGGATACTGACAGATGTGATCTTCTTTGTATGAGGAGTAGATAAGGATGCCATTGATATATGTCATGACAAATTTCCCAAGCGTGTCTAGGAGGACATTATTGATGGGGCACTGGAATACTGCTGGAGCACAAGATAGCCTATATGGTATGATGCAGTACTTGAAGTGGTCAGAGGTAGTGCTGAAGGCTGTTTTCATATGGTTGATGAGGAGGGAGGCCACTAGCCTTGGTCTTGCTAAAAGCTTCCTTGATGTCCTGATACTTTGGAGTTCTACATTACAGTTAGCTTCAGGACTCTCAACTGAAGTTGATGCCACAAGGATCATAGGGGCCTGCAGACAGTGCTCAAAACAGTGTGGGGAATAGTGGAGGATCTCTCACCCAGACCAGGAGATCTGTGGGTTATGGGTGTGCATCTGGGGGAACCACAGTAGCTGGAAACGTTCTTGGTGCCTGTAATGAAGAGGCATTGTTTTTCCATTGGAGGCACTGGCTCTGAGAAGGAGGGGTGTAGGCCTTTGTATTTCAAAGTAGGGACTACTAGTGTTTATATGAAAGAATGTACATGATTATTTTGATTAGTATTCACAGCTTTCAAGGCTAACCTTGAAAAAACTGTGTGAGCCACATCCAATAAACAATCCCAGTTAACTGAATTGAAATTGACACTTGTGTTTCTGACTTCCGGTTTTTTAAAATATCATTCTGACCACTAAGATTTTAATATTTTTCATCAAAACAACTACAGTTATCCTAAAATAGTTATTTATTTACATGAATCAGTTTGATTTTTAAAAAAATAAGTAGGTAAAGCTATGAAAACTCACTTCTAAGTCTCCTGTGTATCAGTTCTGTGCACCTTGGTATGTGCACCTGAAGAACTCTCAGGCGGGCCCTGGGCTGCATGTGTCGAGAGGACTCTTGCACGCGTGCTGTTAATGACACACACCTGCACATGATTAAGGAGTAATATGTGCACCTATATAAAAACTGTTTAGATGCACAATCACTGTGAAGTATTATGCTACGACAGTATGCATTACCGAGCCTTATTTCCTGTGTCTGATTTCCCGGTTTTCTGATTCCTGTGCCTGTTCCTCGTTCCTATTTCTCGCTGCCTATAATATCCTACTTGTGCCTTACCTGACCCTTTGCTTGTTTAATGTTTTGGATTTTGCCTGCCGATTTGGACTGTTTGCCTTGTGTGTTTCTCACCATTGTAAATAAACATCACTTCTGCACTTACATCCACCTTCTACCATGTCCCTGACAGAATACTTTGCCAACACAATGGATGTAGCAGAGGTTATCCAGTTTGCCATTCCACGCATCTACTGGGTTCCCTTATCTCAGCCTCTAGCTTTTTATTTCCAGCAGCATGTTGGAATGGACCTTCCAGCACCGTATTATGGAATATATCACCCCAGGGGATTCAGCCTGCAGTGCAACCTGTTCTTTGCAGACCTCAAAGAACCCAAGCCACCAGAACCAATCTGGGTGAGTTTCATGCTCACTTGGATAGCTGGACGAGCTTACTGATGGGTGGAGTACCTCATCAGAGTAGAGCACCCGTGCCTGTGGAGCTCACAGACTTTCTTAGCCATGCTCACATTCATCTATGAATCAGTAGAGGGAGAGGAACCCCATGAAATTTTTTGGGAGGGGGCTAGCACGCCTGAGGCTGATGCAGCGGCAGTGAAGTAGGCTGTTACTCCAAAGCTCCCTCCAGTGGCCAATGCAGCAGCAGCAGAGAAGGCTGTTGCACCAGAGCTCCCTCCAGTGGCCTTTGCAATGACAGCAGAGGAGGCCACTGCTCCAGAACTCCCTCCTGGAGGCTGTTGTTCCAGAGCCAGTCCCACAGCTTGTTTCACAGTCAGAGCCAGCACCTGAAACTGAGCTAGAACCAGAATCAGCACCAGAACCAGTTCCTCAGCCTCCATCAGAGCCAGCATCTGAACCAGAGCACCAGCCAGAGTCACTGCCAACACCAGAGCCAAAACCAGAGCCAGAGCGAGAGCCAGTGCCTGAACCCAAGCCTGAGCCAATGCTAGTGCCAGTGTCTGCTCCAGTGTCTACTCCAGAACCACTGCCAGCACCAGAGTCTGAGTCAGCTCCAGTGCCAGAGCCAGCATCAGAGCCTGTGCCAGTGTCTACTCCAGAATCAGTGCCAGCACCAAAGTCAGAGTCAGCTCCAGTGCCAGAGCCAGTGTCAGAGCTTGTGCCAGTGTCTACTCCAGAACCAATGCCAGAGCCAGTGCCTGTCCCTTAGTTGGACCCAGTGCTTGTGTTGCCTCCAGCATCAGAGCCAGCGCCAAAGTTGGAGCCAGCGCCTGCGCCAGCTCCAGTGCCAATGCCAGAGTTAAAGCCAGTGCCTGAACCTGAGCCTGTTCCAGAACCAGTGTCAGAGGATGACAGCATGACCTCTGCCTCAGCTGGCTATGTAGATGTTGTCATTGTCCTGCTGTCGCCCGGCTATGAAGACGTTGTTGTCATCCCCCCGCCGGGTCCTGACCAGGACTGTAGCAATGCACTGACAGAGCTCGAGCCCATACCTGAGTCCAGTTCAGAATCCAAGTAAAGTCTAGAGCTCGAGCACACTCCCAGTACAAGGTCAAGTCCAGAGCTCGAGCCCTCTTACAGCCCAGATTCCAAGTCAAGTCCAGAGTCTGAACTAGAGTACAGTCCAGAGTCCAAGTCAAGTCCGGAGTTTGAACTAGAGTCAAGCCCAGAGTCCAAGTCAAGTCCAGGGTGTGAGCTTGCTTCCTGCCTAGAGCCAAAGTCATCTCCAGGGCTTGAGTCCGAGTCCAGTCCAGAGCTTGAGTCATCTCCAGAGCTCGAGCCTGAGTCCAGTCCAGAGCTCAAGTCCAGTCCAGAATCCAAGTCCAGTCCAGAACTCAAGTAATTTCCAAAGTGCAAGTCCAGTCCAGAGGCAAAGTCATCCCCAGAACTCGAGCCCACTTCCAGTACAGACCCTAAGACTTCTCCTTTAGTACATACCCACTCCTACCCAAGGGTCCAAGTCTTGTCCTGAGCTGGAGCCCAAGCCGCCACTGGAGCCAAGTAAGATGGATTTTCACTCCAGGAGGGAGCTCTTTGGGGGTGGGGGGTCTGTTTGTCCTGTGCACTTTGGCACGTGCACCTGAATAACTCTCAGGTGTGCCCCGGGCTGCGTGCACAACGAGCGGACTCTTTCACACACTCTCTTAACATTGCACGCCTGCACATGATTAAGGAGCAATATATGCACCTATATAAAGACTGTTTAGATGCACAATCAGTGTAAAGTATTATGCTCAGTATGCATTACCGAGCCTTATTTCCTGTGTCTGATTTCCTGGTTTTCTGATTCCTATGCCTGTTCTTGTTTTCTCGCTGCCTGTGATATCCTGTTTGTGCCTCGGCTGACCCTTTGCTTGTTTAATGTTTTGGATTTTGCCTGCCGATTTGGACTGTTTGCCTGTGTGTGTTTTTCACCATTGTAAATAAACATCACTTCTGCACTTACATCCACCTCCTACCGCGTCCCTGACACCATGAAGCATGACATGAAAACTAGCAGATGGAAAATTTTGCTGAATACTTCATCAAACAGTGAGAGCTAGAGAGCATCCCTATAGGGTTTATCTGAATGATATTCATGAGTAATCCAGTCAGAAACTGATCAGAAGAGAGCCTGACCACTTTCCTGTGTCTCAAAAAGCACCAGCAATTTCCCAACGTCACGCGAGCAGAGTTTTTACCTGTCGTTACTCCCAAAGTACCGAACAGATCTTAATGAGATAAATTTCTTTGGAAAGCAGAAAGTATAAGCTTTTTAATGATAGTATTCACAATAGGAAATATTCAAGAGTTAAGCAATGACAGATTTGGAAATTTAGATGAGCATCTGCATGCACAATTTTCACAGCATGGTCAGCGAGCGTCTGATATACCTACTTTAGGCCACACCAATTTAATTAGTTGGTTCTCGGATTTTTTCAGGAAAAATATGAAGCGAGCGAGCGAAATAAAATTTAAAAAATGCTCTGATGGGGCGGCACGGTGGTGTAGTGGTTAGCGCTGTCGCCTCACAGCAAGAAGGTCCGGGTTCGAGCCCCGTGGCCGGC
>JAOBAM010000015.1:28414845-28431819 GCA_025212355.1 Notarius kessleri
GGGGAGCAGGGGGTCAGCTGTGTGTGAGACCAGGGAGGAGAGTAGCCGGAAGAGCGATGTAGAGAGGCTGGCAATTTTGCTGGAGGCCGGGTGCGAGAGTGGAGATCTGGGGAAATGATTTGAAGTAACCAAAGTAAGCCAAGCAAAACAGTTGCGCTTCCTATTATGGTACCTGTGCAATTTCCCGATCTGTCTGTTCCACTTCTTAGAAATCCCGGTCCCATATTCCACCACGAGCGGTAAAATCCATTCAAAAGACGCCTCCCGGAACTCTTCTTCCTAATGCTAAACCTGGCTCCTCCGCCACACGCAACGATGTGCCATTTACGGTAACTCTCACCACAGTTTGGTGTTTCACTTCCTGTTTTGTCAAAAGACCATCACCTGCTGCGTTGTACTAGGCCACTTGTGATTGGTCAGACAATTAAGAGACAGGAAAAAAACACCGATTTCTTGTAAAGTTATATAAATGAAATGAGCGCATATGTGTGAATGTAAACGTGATGTTAGATTAAAAAAAAAATGCACTTTGACAGACTGCCATTCTGTCACACTCCACCGTTACAACTGACACTGAAGATTCTTTTCAGAAATATTACAGATACCCCATCATTCACACGCACTCACACTGAAAACCGTTTATTTCTTATACTGGAACAGTGCTGTGTGTAAATGGGAGCAAAACAATAAAGCTGAAACATTATCTATTCCCTGGCAACCTAGTAATGTTAATGGTACTGTTTTCCTTTGGCTCCAGTGAGTCAGAAACACTGGATTAATGTGTTGTGACCGTAATGCACACAGTGTAGCCAGTGGAAACTTGCCAGCACATACATGCTCTACTATATGTGATTTCGGATCACAGTGGAATCTGCTCCACTCGCACTACACATTGCGCATGTTATAATCCATCAGCGACCGCTAATGGTTTCAGAACAGTGGACTCGTCACTTTCTGTTTCCTTTACGATTTCGTTTTTGACTTACAAAGAAGGAAAAGAATTACAATTTGCCCTTAAATTTTGTATCTGCGAAATTCATATTTGGTCTCACAGGTTTTACACGTCTCTTGGAGGTTCAGGTGTCTATTCCGTGATTATCTATCCTATGTTGTTTTGACTTGATCCAGTAACGGGTTTCATTTATGAAAGGGGCTATAAATATCTACTCACAGAATGTTTCACCACATTAATGATATGTTTCTGTCTGTCTCTTGATATTTAAAAATGTAACGTTTTGAGAGATTTCTCGGTTCTGCAGGAGAACCTATGTGTCAACTCCAGACAACACTTGCCTGAAAATCTACACAAAAATTTCAGAATATCAGTGAAAAAAAAAAAAAAACCTGACTCACCCTGTGTTAAGTGAAGCGGTTACTGTGGGCTCAGTTTGTGCGGCGGGTTTCATGGCCTTCAGTGGCGAAGGAAAGGTGATCCTGTTCAGGACAACTCTCAGCTGTGACATTTGTATACTGGCAAATGTCTTTGTCACACTTGATGATGATGTGACTGGGGAAACATTCTGGGAAACACTTGGAGCAGTAGAGATTTTTAAGGGTTCGATATTTGTGGTTACTGTTGTTGAGGAGGTTGGAGTGGCGATGGCGTCGGTGGTGGTGGCAGTGGTAGTGGTGGTACTTGTGGGTAGTTTAATGTTCTTCTGAGGTGCAGTCCATCCAGCTGATGAGCAGAGAAAAAGAAGAATATGTGAGAGAAGAGTGTGTTTGGTGACAAGACACACACACACAGCCCTCATACCTTTTACAGGCTGATCCTTTTTCTGCTCAGCCATTCGCTTCTTGATCTTTTGGATTTGCTCCAATCGATTTGATCCCTTATACACCCACTCCTTCTCCTGATCATTCTGAAACAATTAACATACCCCCAAACACACATTTACCATCAAGTTATGTATTATGCTAAAAAAAAAAAAAAAAGAGAGAAAAAAGTAATTTTACATTCACACGAATTAATGACAAAGCAGCACACTGTTCACTGTAAACGTGAGACATCAACCCATGAATTCAGTGGCATGAGCAAGCAACAAAGCCACAGCGTGAGATTTGGTAACGTGACCAAATCCGAACAGCCAGCTTGATTTATTCCTTGGACCAATCCTATGCCTGCAAAAATGGAGGAAATATTTATAACTATAGTTTGATCTTATCCTGTCACATAGACATCAAATATGGACATGTTACAAAAGAAAATATGGCTTGGAAGCAAGTAGCAGACATTGTCACTACCTTTATTGAGTGTAGATAGCTCGTACAGTTAGTTCAGTTTCCTAATCTGCCAACAAAGCTAGCACAAATATGTAAATCAAATCAACCAATTCACACCGATTAACGTGTTAGTTAATCTGTGTATAACTACTTAGATTCAAAGATTCACTGCAATACTGTGTCATGACCTGGAGGCCATGGACGTAGATTGGAACCAGTGAGTAACTACAAAAGTCACAGATTAGAACTAGGGCGCACCTGATAAGTAGATCAGGAGGAGATCAGGCGTGAAGCAGGCGCAGCAGCGCAGTCTGAAATATCCTGGCCAATTCCAAGAATGGCACAGCTGCCACAGAATAAGCCACAGTCACAATAATTCCAGGAGAAATCTGAGCACAGCCAGCAAAACGATAACCAGGAAAAAAGTAGAGTCCTGAGTCGAAGTCATGGTCAAAAATTCCCAAAAACAGCAGGGAAAGCTTATAATCCAAAACATAATCCAAGTCAGGGAACCAGAGAAAGGCAGCAGAGAAAAACAAAAAACAAATGTGAACTTGACGTTACAGCAAGTATTTTTCCATGTCGTGTAATTCTCCCCATCGTGGTTATATATTATGACACAAAGATCCTAATATCCTGTGGCATGGTAAGCCACCAGAAGTGTTGCCCGAGTACAGCGAAAGTCTGAGCCACCCCAGGATGACAGCCCCCACTGGAAGCGCACACAAAGAGGCACATAAAGGCAGTTGGGTGGGCTGTTACCTGGTCCAGGATCACTGAACAGGGTTTTTTGGATGGCAGTTTCTATGTCAAGCCAGGTGGAAGCCACAAGACAATGAACAGGTGCCTTGCTGAGAGTCCGGAGAAAACTGCTTGGAGAGAGAGCATCTGGCTTGACATTCTTAGAGCCTGGTCTAAAAGAGAGGAAAAAATTAAAATGAGGAAAAAACAACCATCTGGCTTGGCACGAGTTGAGACGTTTAGCAGACCTAAGGTATTCGAGTTCCTTATGATCTGTCCATATAATGAATGGGATCTCAGTCCCTTCCAGCCAATGCCTCCACTCTTCCAGAGCCAGCTTGATAGCGAGTAGTTCTCGATCTCCAATGCCATAGTTGCTGGAGTCAAGCAATGAGAAAACAATGTGCAGGGGTACACCTTATTATCCTTGGCTGACCTCTGAGACAAGACAGTCCCAATGCCTGTGTCCGAGGTGTTCACTTCAAGGATAAACTGAGCGGCAGGGTCAGGGATGATGAGAACAGGTGCCGTGGAGAATCTGCTCTTAAGAGAAGAGAAGGCACTCTCGGCATGGTTAGTCCACAAGAAGGGGTGTTTGGAAGATCTAAGCTCGGTCAGGGGAGCTGTGATGGCATTATAGTTCCTGATAAATCTCTGATAGAAGTTGACAAACTCCAGAAAGCACTGCATTTCCTTGCGGGAAGAGGGAATGGGCCACCCAGAGACCACCTTGACCTTGTCAGGGTCCATTTGGACCAACCCGGGGGATATCACAAAGCCGAAGAAGGAAACAGTGTGCTTGTGAAATTCACACTTTTGCACTTTGGCAAAAAGTTGGTTCTCTCGGAGCCACTGCAGGACCTGCCTGACGTGGAGTCGATAGACCTCCAACGTAGGAGAGAAAATGAGAACATTGTTGAGATATACAAAGACAAACTGGTTAATAAAGTCTCATAAAACATCACTGATCAGAGCTTGGATGACAGAGGGGGCAATAGTGAACCCAAATAGAACAACCAAGTGCTCGTAGTGACCAGTGGGTGTGTTGAATGCGGTCTTCCACTCGTCTCCTTCCTTTATTTGCACCAGGTGGTAGGCATTGCGGAGATTTAACTTAGTGAAAAACTGAGCCCCCTGAAGTAATTCGAAGGCAGTGGACATGAGTGGTAGGGGGTAGCAGTTCTTAACAGTAATAGCATTTAGTCCCCCATAATCAATGCAGGTCCTGAAGGACTTATCTTTTTTCTCCACAAAAAAAGAACCCCGCTCCAGGAGGGGAAGATGATGGACGGATAATATCAGATGCTAGTGACTCCAAGATGCATTTGTCCATGGCCTCCTGCTCCAGGGATGAAAGAGAATAGATATGACCCCTGGGAGGTGTGGTTCTAGCTAACAGCTCTATTGCACAATTGTAGGGCCGATGGGGGCAAGAAAGGTGGCACAAGCCTTACTGAAGACCAAACGAAGATCCAGATATTTGGAGGGCACCTTGCAGAGATCCGTAGTCTCATCAGGGTTGGTAACAAGAAGAAGAAAACTTTGTCACATACACACTTCAAGCACAGTGATCTTCATCCTCTGCATTTAACCCATCTGAAGCAGTGAACACATGTGCACACACCCAGAGCAGTGGGCAGCCATACTACAGCATCTGGGGAGCAGTTAGGGGTTAGGTACCATGCTCAAAGGCACTTCAGCCCAAGGCCACCCCATGCTAACCTAACTGCATGTATTTGAACTGTGGGGGAAACCAGAGCACCCAGAGGAAACCCACACAGACACGGAGGGAACATGCAAACTCCACACAGAAAGGCCCCTGCCAGCCCGTGGGCTCAAACCCAGAACCTTCTTGCTGTAAGGCGACAGTGCTAACCACTACACCACAGAAGACAGAAAGGTAGCCAGGCGGTGAGCACTTCAGGAGAGGACTGTTCCATCGCTCCAGTTAATGTGGGGGTTATGGAGGCGTAACCAGGGAAGGCCAAGCACAATAGGCTCAAGGGTGTAAAATGAAATCGATTTGATGTGATTACTTGAAACCTTCAAAATAACTAAGTCTGTGACATGGGAGATAGGACCGAGTTGAAGCCCGTTCAGAGCTCTGGTCACAAAGGAACAATCTAACTCCCGCAAGGGGATGCCCAGTTCCTCAGCCCAGGAAGTCATGGTAAAACTCTGGTCAGCACCGGAATCAATAAGAGCTTGGATAGACTGGGTCTTATCCTGGAATGTGATCTTGACAGTCAATGTTAACCTAGCAGTAAAAAAATCAAGTGTAGAGATGCCTACCTGTATCCCTGCATTTACTGGTGGGTAGACCCCTTTTACCAGGCAATGAGAGATAAAATGTCCAGACTGTCCACAGTAAAAACAGGAACAAATTTCCTGACAGCATCACCTGTACTCTGGGGTTACTTGGGTCCTGCCTAGTTGCATGGGCTCCGATTCATCAGGGGTGGCATTTTCGATGGAGGGGCGACAATCCTGGGTTCAACCCTATGGCTGCACCTCCAGTCCCTTCTCCGATTACGTGATTGTAGGTGAGCGTCCACCTGACCGGCCAGGTCTACCAAGCCATCTAGGCTCTCAGGAAGGTCATGAGGCACAATCTCATCCAAGATGGCAAGATCAAGCACATGAAAGAAGGCATTGTATAAGGCACTTATGTTCCAGTCAACTATTGTAGCAAGAGTCCAGAATTCGATGGCGTAAAGATTACAAGCAAACACCTTGCTTCTGTCCCATTACTTGTCTCAGTGTCTCCCTGCCCCTGGGAGAACGGTCAAAAACCTTCTGCATCTCTTCAGAGAATTCCCTGAAGCTATAACAGCAAGGCACCCTGGCGTCCCAAACAACTGTTCCCCACTCTCATGCCCTGCCCACCTCCTTCAAGGAAACGCCCATTGTCAACCTCTTTGCTTTTTGATTAATTTTCATCCTTGCTTGAGTCTGCCATTCTCCCTCCTGGGAAGTTAATAATTGCAGGTGATTTCAACTTCCATATGGACAATATACCTAGGGACTCTGACGCATCTAATTTTATGGATCATCATCAAATGTTTGGTCTTGTACAACACGTGGCTAGTCCAGCTCACGAACATGGTCATTTACTCGAACACATAATTACCAAGCAGGATGATGAATTAGCTGTCCATCCATCTGTCTTGTTTGAACTGACATCTGACCATGCCTCAGTCACTTCCCATCTTACGTTTCCACAACCTAAGCCAACCAAAGTTCTCATTAATTAACGTTATCTTCGACAACTGGACATCAATGACTTCATAGAATCTATACAGGCATCTTCTCTTGCTAATGATCCTCAACAGTAGACCTCTACCATCAAGGTCTATGAAATATAATACCATCCTGCGAAAGCTACTTGACGTACATGCCCCTCAATGAACTCGGTATGTAATCCTCTGCCTGCATCCTCCGTGGTTTGATAACATTCACAAAGAAAAACTTACTAAATGTTGTCTCGAGTGTAAATGGAGATCAATGCGCTTAGGAGGGTGACCGTCAAATTTATCGCGACCAGTGTGTCAGTCACAATCAATTACTGGATCAGGCTAAAATGTCATATCACACCACTAAGCTGCAGGGTCTTGAGTCAAAAAAATCGCTATGCGGAAAAGTTGATGCAATGGTACACGGCCAGAAACCTAAGATTCTGCCCTCTTCAAATTACCAAGGATGACCTTTCTGATGCCTTCACCGATCACTTTAACAACAAGTGTTGCTAGGCAAAACAAACCTCACACGGCAGCACTTTATACCCATATGTTGATAATGGTAATATTTCTCAATCATCAGCTGTCAGCTTATCGTCCAATGAAAATGCATGACCTTCGAGTTTGACATTTCAAAGTCATTCAAGGTCAAAGGTCATGACAGCAACTGAAAGCCCATATGGAACTTTTATATTTTGATAATGGTAAACATCTGGCTATCATGAACCATTTTAAAATTACAGCCCTCTGAAAATCTATGACCTTCAGTTTGACCTTTCAAGGTCACTCAAGGTCAAAGATCATGGTGCCAAATGAAAGGCCATATGGGAGTTCCTATATATAGTAAATATCTGTCTATCAGCAACCGTTTTTGAGTTGTAATGGAAAATGTTATTTTGACCGAAAGCTTGACCTTTCCAGTGACCTTGACCTCCATCTTGACCTGATTACCCCCAAAATTTAACCAGGCAATCAATGGACCATTGCCTACCTACCCTGAATATTTGAAGTCAATCGGTGCAACCGTCTAGACGCTAGATTGTTAACAGACAGACACACACACAAACAAACAAACAAACTGATTACAATACCTCGCCCTGCTTACTCTGTTGCGGGCGAGGTAATGATCTAATCCGCCAATCGTATCGCAGCAGTGCAATGCATAGAATCATGCAGACACGAGCCAGCAGCTTCATAAATATTTATTTATTTATTGCTGTTGATTCACATGTTATCTTTTGGTTACCAAAGCTAAGGTGGCATAGTTATTCAGGAACTTCATCATTTTTGAAATCCTTAAAGGTCTTGGAGAACAAGCACCAAAAACAGAGCATGGCTGTTTGCTTTCATTAATTATAACTTTAACATTGGTATTTTCGAAATTAATTTCCAAAGGGCATGTTTTTTTTCTCAAAGGACCAGTGTGGCTACAGGTTTTCATCCCAGCCAAGTAGAAGACAGATGTTGTACTGTACTGGTGATATTTTGGCAGTTTATGCATTTCCTTTCATTTTCATACCACTTTCCGCTGCATATAGTTGAAATTTATTTCTGAATCAAATACTAAATGTTTTTTTTTTTTTTTTAAATTTGAACTCCATCATGCAACTCCAGCTGACATCGGACATCCTGGACAGGCCGCCAATCCATTACATGACCAAAATGGAGGAACAGATAGCCACTCACACTTATGGTAAATTTAGAGTGGCCAATTGAACTAACCTGCATGTCTTTGGACTGTAGGAAGAAACTGACGCAGGCACGAAGAGAACATGCAGACTCCAGACAGAAAGGCCCCAATCAGCCACAGGGCTCGAACCCAGAACCTTCTTGCTGTGAGGCGACACTGCTAACTATTGCACTGCCATGTCACCCTATATGAGTTTCATCCATCTATCCATCTATCCATAACCGCTTATCCTGTGCAGGGTTGTAGGCAAGCTGGAGCCTATCCCAGCTGACTATGGGCGAAAGGCAGGGTACACCCTGGACAAGTCGCCAGATCATCACAGGGCTTCCATCATTAGTAATAGCTTTATTTGTGATAAGTTTATATCAGTGTGCCAGCGGGGGCATGGCCGAGCGTTGGTCTGTGAATGGAGGGAGGAGTCAGGGAAGGTGAGTGGACATGTCACTACACCTGTTGTCAATTAACGTGTGTTTGTGTGTCTCCTCCAGTGACTGCACCCTATAAAAGGAGAGTAGGAAGGGGAGGTCAGTGCCAAGGGCTTGCTAGTAGCCTGTGTGTGTATGTGTGTGTCTGTGAGAGAGTCTGAGTTGTGCGCTGAAAAGCAACAATAAAGAAAATAATCAAGTCGCAAATAACCGCCTGCCATGCTTCTGTTTTCCACCCACATCAGAGTCTTGCTACAGTGGTGCTGAAACCCAGGAAGAGTGCAGAAGTGAACAGCCCCATGGAGTCCTCGCCGTTTAAGGACCTGATCCATGCCCTCGCCACAGCCCAGCAGAGCCAGCACCAAGCACTGGTCGCCCTCCGAAAGGAGCAAGAACAACGGTTCGAAGCCTTGGTGCTGGCCCAACAGGAGGACCGCCAGGCATTCTGGCACCTGCTTGCGTCGGCAGGGCCTGCGTCGGAGGGGCCATGACCGCCACTGGAGCGGACCCTCCCCACCTCATCCTAATGAAGATGGGTCCGCACGACAACCTGGAAGCCTTCCTCGCACTCTTTGAGCAGGCAGCGGAGGCGTGGGGTTGGCCAGTGGACCAGCGCATGGCACGTCTCCTCCCCCTGCTGACGGGTGAGGTGCAACTGGCCGCGCTGCAGCTCCCCGCCAACAGCAGGCTTGTGTACGTGGACCTTCAAATAGCCATCCTCCAGCATGTTGGCCGCTCCCCAGAACAACAACGGCAGTGCTTCCACTCGCTGCGCTTGAAGGAGGTCGGCCGGCCATTCACGTTCGGGCAGCAACTCCGGGATGCCTGCTGGTGGTGGCTGAGGGCAGATGACCGCAACGCCGAGGGAGTGATTGACCTGATGACAATGGAACAATTTGTCACGCAATTTCCGGAAGGAATGGCGGAGTGGGTCCAGTGTCATTGCCCGGTGTCACTGGACCAGGCAATCGAGCTAGCAGAGGACCATATGGCGGCCGTTCCGATGGCAGGACGGCATGTCTCCTCTTCTCCTCTCTCTTCTCTCTCTCCCTCTCCTTCCAGTCTTCACCCCATTCCCCCACCGCGGAGGCGGGGGCCGGCTCCCCCCCAGCCAGCCCGGCACACCCGTGGTGTCCTCCCGTCTCCCCCTTCCTTGTCTCCTCCCCCTCAGGTGAGTGATGTCCGTAACACCAGTGCAGAGGGAGAGCCTGGGCCGGTGTGCTGGCACTGCAGGGAGCCGGGACATCTCCAACATCAGTGCTCTGCGATGGAGGTGGGCACGGTGGTCCAGGTCCCTGACATGCCAGAAACCGCCCTCAATCGGGCTGGAGCGTATTGAATACTGGTAAGTGTCCAAGGAGATACATATCAGGCTTTGGTGGATTCTGGCTGTAACCAGACCTCAATCCACCAAAGCCTGGTGCAAGGTGAGGCATTGGGGAGAGCACGAATGGTGAAGGTGTTGTGTGTGCACGGAGATGTTCACAACTACCCTTTGGTGTCTGTCCACCTTCTATTTTGAGGGAGAAAATATAGTGTAAAGGCGGCGGTTAATCCTTGTCTTACCCACCCGCTAATTTTGGAGACTGATTGGCCAGGGTTTAAGGAATTAATGATGCATATAGCGAAGAGTGGGTCCTGCCATAATTTAGCTAGGGAAAGCCCCGGAATAGCATTGGCGGGAGAAGCTGTCACAGAGCCGTCTGCGTCAGGGCAACACGCGGAGTGAGGAGCGCCCCGCCCCTCCTCCCTCTCTTGGGGATTCCCTTGGGGATTTCCCGTTAGAGCAGTCATGAGACGAGACCCTGCGGCATGCATTTGACCAAGTGAGAGTAATCGATGGTCAAAGTCTCCAGCCAAATGCGACGCCGGACTTTCCCTACTTTGCTATTATTAAGGACAGGCTATACCAAGTGATGCAGGACACTCAAACTGGCGAAGAGACAACACAGTTATTAATTCCAAATAGCCGCCGAGAATTCATATTCAAAGTGGCTCACTTTAATCCCATGGCTGGACAGTTGGGGCAGGATAAGACACTAGCCCGAATAATGGCCTGGTTCTATTGGCCAGGGATTCGTGGGGATGTCCGTCGGTGGTGTGCGGTGTGCCGCGAATGCCAATTAGTAAATCCCACGGCCACTCCAAAAGCGCCTTTGCGCCCTCTCCCTTTAATCAAGACCCCGTTTGAAAGAATTGGGATGGATCTCGTCGGGCCATTAGATTGGTCAGCACGGGGATACCACTTTATTTTAGTTCTGGTAGACTATGCAACACGATATCCGGAAGCAGTGCCTCTCCGCAATATCTCAGCACACAGTATAGCAGAGGCGCTCTTCCGCTTTATCTCCCGGGTTGGGATTCCGAAAGAAATCCTGACAGACCAAGGCACTACATTCATGTCATGCACACTGCGCAAGCTGTATGGGTTACTGGGGATTAAGCCTATCCGCACCAGCGTCTATCACCCACAAATTGATGGCTTAGTGGAACGTTTTAATCGAACTCTCAAAAATATAATTCGGAAGTTCGTAAGTGAAGATGCACGTAATTGGGATAAGTGGCTCGAGCCCCTGTTATTTGCAGTACGAGACATCCCGCAAGCCTCCACAGGTTTTTCACCATTTGAATTATTATATGGGTGTAAGCCACATGGCATTTTGGATGTGCTACATGAAAATTGGGAGGAGGGACCTTCATCTAGTAAGAACGAAACTCAATATGTTCTCAACCTGCACGCAAAACTTCACACACTCATGCACTTAACCCAGGAGAATTTGCGGCAGGTGCAAGAATGTTAAATCCAACTGTACGACAGGGGCACGCGCCTTAGATAGTTCACACCAGGAGAGAAAGTACTCATATTATTGCCCACGTAGAGCTCCAAATTGGTCGCCAAGTGGCAAGGGCCCTTCGTGGTCACACGGCAAGTCGGGATGTCGACTATCAGCTGAGGCAAACGGACAGGGGTGGGGCATTGCAAATTTACCACCTCAATCTATTAAAACGTTGGAATGAGGTGGTCCCTGTGGCATTGGTGTCAGTAATCCCGGAGAAGGCGGAGCTGGGGCCAGAGGTTCAAAAAAGAAAATTGACATCACCAACCACTCCAATCCCTTGTGGAGACCACCTCTCCCCGGCCCAACTCATGGAGGTAGCACAGTTGCAGAAAGAATTTTCCGACATGTTTTTGCCCCTGCCCAGCCACACCCACCTCATAGAACACCACATTGAGATGCCCCTGGGGGTGGTAGTGCACAGCCGCCCTTACCGCCTGCCCAAACACACAAAAAAAAGGTGGTCCAGGATGAACTCGAGGCCATGCTCGAAATGGCCATAATTGAGGAGTCCCACAGTGACTGGAGTAGCCCAGTGGTCCTGGTCCCCAAGACCGATGGGTCAGTTTGGTTCTATGTGGACTATAGAAAAGTCAATGCGGTGTCTAAATTTGATGCGTACCCAATGCCTTGCATTAACAAGTTGCTCGATCAATTAGGCATTGCTCGTTTTTATTCGACACTGGATTTAATGAAGGGATATTGGCAGATCCCTTTGACTCCATTGTCCCGAGAGAAAATGGCCTTTTCCACACCGTTTGGCTTACACCAATTCGTCACACTTCCTTTTGGGTTATTTGGGGCTCCCGCAACATTCCAGCGGCTCATGGACAGGGTTCTCCGGCCCCACACCACCTACGCAGCTGCGTATCTCGATAATATCATCTATAGCAATGACTGGCCGCGGCACCTCAAACACCTTAGGGTCATCCTAAAGTCGCTGAGGCGTGTGGGTCTCACAGCTAATCCAAAGAAGTGTGCAATTGAACGGATGGAAGTACGGTATCTGGGTTTCCACTTAGGCCACGGGCAGGTGCGTCCCCAAATTAATAAGACGGCAGCGATTGCGGCCTGCCCAAGACCAAAAAGGGGGTGAGACAGTTCCTAAGGCTGGCTGGCTGCTATTGTAGGTTCATACCTAATTATTCGGACGTCACCAGCCCGTTGACTGATCTCACTAAAAAGGGAGCATCAGATCCGGTCCAGTGGACGGAGCAATGCCAACAGGCTTTCTCTAGGGTAAAAGCTGCACTGTGTGGGGGGCCACTGTTACACTCCCCTGACTTTTCTCTCCCCTTTATTTTACAGACAGACGCTGCAGGCTGAACGGCTCCCTGGCCTGAGTCGGGCGGTGGGGGTATGTGGCAGCGGGGGCGTGGCCGAGCATCGGTCTGTGAATGGAGGGCAGAGTCAGGGAAGGTGAGTAGTCATATCGCTACACCTGTTGTCAATTAACGTGCGTTTGTGTGTCTCTTGCAGTGACGGCGCCCTATAAATGGAGAGAGAGGAGGGGAGATCAGGGCTGAGAACTTGATAGTAGTCTGTGTGTATGAGTGTGTGTTTGCGCTGAAAAGCAGAAATAAAAAAATAACTCAGAAGCAAACAACCGCCTGCCCTGCTTCTGTGCTCCACCCACATCCGGAAATTGTCTACAACATGTTTTTATTCCATGGAAAAAGTGGCCCATATGTATAATATAAAATATTCAAGAAACTATAAAATAAATAAAATAAATTACCTTAATGACATTTAGCAGACGCTCTTATATCCAGAGCAATGTAGAACATACCAAGAGCAGCCTGGGGAGCAGACGCCTTGCTCAAGAGCACTTCAGCCATTCCTGCTGGTCCAGGGACTCGAACTGGCAACCTTTTGGTCTCAAGAACTGCTTCTCTAACCATAAGGCTTCCACCATTGAACAAATCCAAAATTAGTCTTAATTTAGCTATTATCTCTCTCTTTGAGATAGTGATTACTGGTCCTCTATCTAGTCCTCAATTGTTTTATTCTGTCTTATTTGACTAATCATGTTGGATGAAGTTGAACCAAGAATGCAGCACACTCCAGTAGGGACTGATCAGACAGAAATCAGCAGCACCTCCAAGTGGCCAATTATAGCTTCTCACAGTAACAGCAGTTATGTAAAATACTTTTTAAATGAAAGATGATAAATGACCATTGATGTAGTGAACATACATGGAGAAGAAAAATGACCTCCTTGGTTAATGACCACTAATTGCTAGTGTGTATAATTAGATAAAATCACTGATGGTTGCCATTGATGACATGATGAGAACAGAATTCAAGAATACTTTTACAAGATGATGCTATAAAATAATTAAAATATATAAATCCCTGTAGCCTACAAGTCCAGCTGGATCATGCACTGACTAAGCTGGTGTACATACTGGTTTAACAGGTCACCTGGTTTAACACAGGTTTAACAAAACTAATGCTGACTGTTGGCCCCATGTTGGTCGTGGCTAGCCTGTGTTTGTTTTGTTGTTCTGCAGGTCCTGTAGGGAAACTGGTATATAGGCTGATAAAAAAAAAAAAGAAAAAAAAAACCCATCTAGACTATTACATGTGTCTGTGATTATGGTTGTAAATAAAATGCAGTGAAACAGAAGACCAGGTAATGTTTTTCCAATCTTCGACGGTCCAGATTCACTGAGCCAGTCACCCCCCCTCACATTTCCATTCTTGACTGACCAGAGCAGAACCTGATTTGGTCATGCTGTAGCCTATTTATCTTCTGCTCTTTTTGTTTGTTTGTTATTTGCACCATTCTGTGTAAACTCGAGAGACTGTTGCAGGTGAAAATCCCAGGAGCTTTCCAGAAACATTTTTTCATCAAAAGGTTCAAAAGGGTGCGTACATAACGTACATTAGGTACTGGTTCAACAGTATAGAACCAGCTTCACCAGGCTAAAGTACCAGCTCATAAATAGCTTCATCAAGCTGGCGTACTAAACGGTTTCCTAATAATTAAGCACACAAACATATCCATCTGCAAATTCATAGTGTAACAATCAAAAGAATAGTCGACATGACATGCCTGCTGCCAGAAGCACTGCCAACGCTGGGTCAGGGCAGGCTCTGTCTGTTGATCACTTGCTGGTCCAAACACACACACACACACACACACACACACACCTGCCCCAAAAATTACAAAGACCCAGCATTACACGAGTCTTGTTTAATAGTTCTCTTGACAAAATTGCTCCACAAACAAAAAAATTTAAACACTAACATTTAAACACCTATGAAACATACAAGCCCATCACAGTGTTGGCAGGTCTAGTCGATCGGAGCAGATATGTCAAACCAATGCAATTTTTAAGGCATAGAAAGTAACATCACAAATCGTCTTATAAACCACATCTAAACAACACTGATAATAGAATTTCAGTTATTCTGGCAGGCTATCAGGAGCAAATGATAAAGGGAACTATTTTAAAGGACATACCCATCACAGTCCAGTGGGGTTAGTGGGAACAGATTTACAGCCCCTGGAACTCACCTAAAATTGCTTTCACAAAGAAATGGATCCATGTGTTCATGCATGCCTGTACAGTGCTCCTAAAAGGAGAAAAAAAACCCCTCTTATAATTAGCAGTCTATAAAATAAAGTAAGCTGTTGATAATTGCAAGTTAATTATCAGTTAATTCATTAGACAACAAATAAAGGCTAGGAATCCCTGCTGACTTTGTTCAAGGTGACTGTATTTCACTAGTAACTAAGTATTAGATATTACTGCTTTTTAAACCACAGGCTTCAATAATACATTTATTCTATATACACTTACACTAGAAAGCCATCACCAAGCAGTAGCACTGTCAAGTATATCAGTTTCAGGCAAAGTGAATGGTTCTGGGCCGAGTTTCCCCCAGAACATCAAAGCACAAAGTGTACTGTTAAACGGTTGAGCGAGCATCACACAGAACACTCTACTACGTAAAGTCATCTTAACTTGAAACTGTTATTACAGTATTGTATCCAACACCGAACAAAGTCAAAGATGTAGAGATCAGGCATGTGCCATTGATGTGGGGAAGAGTGAAGAGTTCACACTTCACTACACACAAGAGACTAGCACCTTTACAGAAACTACACTGCTTGAGCACTTGAAAATCAGCACTGTTGATTTAGAGTTTAAAAAAAACAATGCATTAAAACCTATAAGCAGACTACTACTGAATAATAATAAAAAAAAAAAACAAAACACATTACCGCCAATAACTGTTTAAACTTACCATTAGAACAGTCATACATAGAATTCACTGCCTTTCTTTCAGCCCTTAAAAGGTGCACCATCACATTTCCATAGAAATCACATGTGCATGTACTTTGTGTTGACTACAGAAAAGGAGTTCTTTCAATCTGTGGCTCTGTATTTCAGCACTGACGGCTGGGATGCCAAAAAGTTTTGGTCAATTAGTTTATCCACTGTCATGAATCATAACACAGCTCAATACCCTCACTGACTGGTCTGGAAACTGCACTACAGCTGAAATATATTGCCTTATTTTAGTTAATAATCAACATTCACACAGACATGGTGGGGAGGGGGATGGAGATGCATAGACTGCCAGGCCAAACAAAGTGCCCTCTAATGCTGAATGTGAATATTAAACTGAAGATGCTACATGCAACATTTAAATTCAACGTTAAATGATCATCCTAATGAGTTACTATTTGGCGCCGATCTGCTTTCATGTTGCATTCTTCAAAAACACAAACTGGAGTACTGTGGTTAAAAATTCCACCAGATAATTATCATCATGCAGGTCCAATTTGCAACAAATACATATTGCATATCTGGAAAACACTGATCTAAATAGCCTTGGACATGTGTTCTTCTCCAACACATCCAACATGCTGTACAAAAATGAAATGTTTGTAATCGCATTTATCTGCCTTTCCCATATAAAATAATGGCCTGGATTATTAATACAACAAGTGACATTTCTTGACCATGATTATGATGATGATTACTAGCAGCGAAACCCCTTTCTGTATCAGCTTGACATTTTACAGTACGTTTTCTTCAGGAACTAATACATGCCTTGATGAGAGTGAAGGAGCACACAGCAAATAGATCAGGTAATGAAAAATATGATCAAGATATGACCTCACAAGGAGGGCCTTGCATGAGGGTGAATGTGGACATGCTTGACAAAATGAATAAAATCATACATTTTTTTTTTTTAAAAAGTGATGTAACAAAGTGGAAAATTATATTCATCCACAAGGGGTTCTGGTCCTGGTCACTCCTTTCAGCAGCAGCTAGGAGCGCACCTCCTCACTGGGCTTCCTGCTCTAGTCCTCTGGCGGGGGAGGCTTGACTGTGACTGGCTGTGAAGTGCGGCGTGATGGAGAAGGTCCTGGACAAGCTTATCGCTGTTTGTGTTGGAGCAGGATTCTTCCAGAGGTCTCCAGCCTCCTCAGCCCACTCTCAGCTGGGCTCTCCATTTTATTACCGCAGCTTTTCGTTCCTGATCACCCTCTCCAGAAGAATGTGACCTGTGAGAGATGTGATGGTTATGGAGGAAAGAAAGGGACTCTTGAGAAATGCTCAAATTGCAAAGGCAGAGGAGTCCAAATACAGGTGCAACAGATTGGACCAGGAATGATTCAGCAGATTCAGAGCATGTGCTCAGAATGCCAGGGACAAGGTGAGCGGTTCAGTGCCAAGGACCGGTGCAAGAACTGCAATGGGCACAAAGTGGAACATAAAAAGAAATCTGTAGGTGGTAGAAGAGAGCAACTGGACTTGCTTGAAGATTCTTGAAGACGTTTCACCTCTCATCCGAAAGGC
>JAOBAM010000015.1:28519182-28530585 GCA_025212355.1 Notarius kessleri
AAAAAAAAAAAAAATACTCAAGTAAAGTACAGATACTCAAAAGTGTACTTAAGTACAGTACTCAAGTAAATGTACTTCATTACTGTCCACCTCTGCTATCCTCATTATTTTTTTATATAAATGCTGAAACGTTCATGAAAAATTCCTTGGGATATTTGGACACCGGTATGAAAGTTGGTGGAAATTACGTGAACTCAATCATGCTTGCAAACGATAAGGCAATAGTAAACAACACAGAGGAAGGATTGAGCAGAATGATCAACGAACTTAATGAGAAAGTAAAGGATATGGGAATGAAGATCAATGTTCGAAAAACAAAAAGGTACAGTGCATAAGAAGGAAGAAAGGAAAACCTCTGAATATAACTTTGGAAAATGAGAGGCTGGAAAAGTAGTGCGCTTCACGTATCTAGGAAGTTTGATATCAGCAGCTGGAACAACTCAGAAAGAAGTGAAAACTAGAATTGCAATGGCTAAATCTGCATATGAAAGGAACAAGAGGGTGTTAACATCTAAAAGTTTACCAAAAGAATGAAGAATCAGACATAAAATGCTTGGTCTGGACTGTCGCCTTATACAGATCAGAGACATGGACACTAAGGAAGAAAGAAGATGATATGCTACGTAGGTGCATTGGAAATGTGGTTATGGAGGAGAATGTTAAGGATTACATGGGAGATAAAAAGAACAAATGAAAGCATACTGCAAGAACTTGGAGTTGAAAGAGAATTGCTGAAAACACTAAAAATAGGAGAAAGAAGTGGTTAGGACATGTATTGAGAGGGGACAGTTTATATTGGACAGTAACAGAAGTAAAACTAGGAAGGAAAAGAGGAAAAAGAGGAGCTAGTTTGTGTTTGTGGCTGGGAAACCACTACAGCTTGCACCAATTACAGTGGTCCCATTGTACAGTGGCCCTGCATGTCTTTGGACTGTGGGGGGAACCGGAGCACCCGGAGGAAACCCACGCAGACACAGGGAGAACATGCAAACTCCACACAGAAAGGCCCTTGCTGGCCGCTGGGTTCAAACCCAGAACCTTCTTGCTGTGAGGCAACCGTGCTAACCACTTACACCACTGTACCACCCAAGGGGAAACTTTACTCTCTCTCTCCTTCTGAAAGGCAAGCCATGGATAAATACACCACCGAGTCCTTAGCAGCTAGAATTATTCATCCCTCCTCTTCTCTTGCAGGGGCAGGATTCTTTTTTGTGGAGAAGAAGGACAAATTCTTGCACCCTTATGTAACCCTTTAGAGATGGGAAATGGGAATAGATTACTGTATGTAATGATTACTAATGGCCAGGGGAATCAGAAGTTCTATGTTCGACTACAGAGCCAAGGATTAACCAAACAATACACCAGGAATGACTCAGACACAGTTGTACTCTCTTTGAGAAAACAAACGCTTCCCTTTTAATTCAAAGATGGGAAGGATAAGTCAACATATATACATGTACACTTTGACATAAATCTTACCTGGGTAAGTAGAAAAAAAAATAAAACGTAAGAAAAAGAAGATTCACAGCTGTGATTTTAAAGTAAACAGTTCCCCCTTGTTTTCAGTTACTTCACACATTTTAATTTCAGTTCTATTCAGTCCACTGAGGACATGGAGAGAGTTTTTCCTACCGCACAGTTGGTGGTGTATGTGTGTGTAATGAAGAGTCGAAGTTCGGGCTCTCAATTCTCTGTAGGCGCCATATCTCTAGTTCTCCTCTGGGCTGTAGCTTGCCATCAACGTCTCGATCCAAGCTCCAACATCCAAGCAGGTGAAAGATTCAATGAGGTTCAACAAAAAAACCTGACCTATGGTGTGTAAGGTCAGAGTATTCTTTTAGCTTTTTTCTTTAGCTTTCAATCATGAATTATAAAATATAAATCATGTTAAATCAACTCATTACATTGTAATATAACATTAAAATATCAGTAGCAACTTAAACATCTTCAAAATATATAGCTAGAGATAATTATTAGAAAATCTCTTCAATATACTAATTTCAAAATATCCCATTCTCATAGCAATTCCAGTACAAAATAACATAAATATCAATAACTGGACACATTGTGTGTGCCCTCTGCCATGAGGTGTGTTTAAATCATAAATGAACCATTTTAAATTTCATCCAAGTACTCAAAATACTCAAGAGAAAAAAAAATATAACATTCACAGATAATTAAATTATGGCTTAATGTGCTTAAAAATGCACAGACAAAAGTGCTAAATCAACACCTCTCGCAGCTATGCATGTAACAATTATGCAAACCAACTTATTACACAGCACTGGATTAAGTTTGCAGCTTTATAATATGAAGCTAATGTTTATAGCATTAGTCAATGGCATTCGCCATAGTGCTAATTAGCATCCCAGCTAGCGCTTCACTGTCAGCCTTGATGCTAGCGGTGACCTCATGTAAATTACATGTGAGTTAGTGTTAGCGGCTAATGCTTAGCATGATAAAAAACAATCGCTCACCGATGCGTTTTCCTTTGTGTGGGAGACGTCAAGTCTCTTCAACTGCACTCTCACAGGTCCAGGGCTCCACACGGGATGATTTCAATGAGTTTCCAGTCAGTTTTAACAACTTTTATTTTTAGTATCTCCGCAGAGGTAGGTATCGTACTTGACACAAGGGTTACTCCCTTTCTCCCAGAAGCAGGAGAGGGATGTGAACTCTGCTCCGAGCAGGTCAACAAACCGAGCTTCTTCCCGATTGGCTGAGAGCACGTCACTAACCTATCTCCTTCAAAATAAGCTTCCTATTTATTTATTATTAATCTCTTTTTGCAATTCAGTTGCTTTTTAGACAAATATCAGTTTTAAATCTTTAACATTAATAATATATGAATATATCATGAATTGGGTTTTTGATATGAATTTAACCCCTTATACAGATGTTTTAGTTTAGTTTTTTTTTCATGTATTCAACTGTTTATTTTAATATACATTTTTAACCTGGGTTACACCCTCCCCCCTTGAATCCATGCACGCCTCTGTGCATGAGAGCGGCTGTTTGGTAAGAGGACTGAAGGATGGTTTCAGGTCTGTCTTTGAATCCTCAACTTCCAACAAAGCATCAGTAAAAGCCATACTCAGGCTTTGAAACAGAGACTGGACAATGGATACCAGTAGGCTTCCAAAGTGTGAATACTGAAATCGTTCAGGTCTTGCTCTGCTTCTGGTTGAACATCATACAGGGCTGCTTTGTGCATCAGTTTCAATACTTTCAGAAGGCACTGCATTGCTGGTGACTTCTGCACCATTATCAATCTCTCCTTCTCTTCTTTCAACCAGGACATCCTTTCCAGGAGTTTATTTAGTTCTTTCCATAAGAACGTCGCCTTCAGTGGATCCAGGAACATTGAAAGGTAAGTTTGGGCTTGTCAATTCTTTAGTCTTTGTTTCATTTTCAGGTGTTGCACGAGAAGTAACAGGCGAACATCCACTCCCGGCAACAGCTAGCAGAGCATCAGGTAGGTCTCCTGCTTCAACGCT
This sequence comes from Notarius kessleri, assembly GCA_025212355.1. Lineage (NCBI taxonomy): Eukaryota > Metazoa > Chordata > Actinopteri > Siluriformes > Ariidae > Notarius > Notarius kessleri. The sequence goes on from JAOBAM010000015.1 coordinate 28,522,680, forward strand.
GCCTGAGTCACCAGATGGACGAACAGGTAAGTGATCTTTACCTGCTGGAGCATCAACAGGTTGGGATTGTTTGGTTATGTTTCTCTCATCGCTCTCAGAGAGGGTGGACTTAGGGTTGATGTTTGATCTGGGAATTTCATGGACCATTGTAAATCTTCCAATCTCTTGGTCTGGTTGTTCTCTGAACCACTTATATGGAAAGTCATCCTCATAATCACACTGATCAATTACATCAGCAGACTGTTCAACTGACTTACGTGTTTGTGGCCTGCATGCTTTTGGCAAATCTGGATTTTCAACACTCAATGGGAGAGAACCACAGGGAAGTAGGAGGTCTCTGTGAAGGGTCCACAAGGGGCCTTCCCTGCTCTCTGGCCTGAGGGTGTAGACTGGAAGATCTCCAGCTTGCTTCACCACCATATAAACATTTGACTCCCGCTTGTCGGCAAGCTTATGTTTGCCGCGCTGGCAAACAGCTCTCACCAACACTCTGTCACCAGCCTCTAACTTAGAGGCAGTAACATGCTTGTCGAATCTTGCCTTGTTCTTTGCTGCTATCTTTGTGGCGTTTTGGGTGGCTATCTTGTAGCTCTCTTCTAGATGGGACTTGAGCTTTTGCATGTATTGTGAGTGAGATTTGTGCTCACCCTCTCTCAATGGTAACCCAAGTTCCAGATCGATGGGCAGCCTTGGTTGGCAACCAAACATGAGTTCATAGGGTGTGAACCCTGTTACATCATTCTTCGTACAGTTGTACGCGTGTTGTAAGGGTTTTACAAAATTTTGCCACTGTGATTTGTCATGATTGTCAAGTGTTCCAAGCATATGCAGCAATGTTCTATTGAAATGTTCAACTGGATTCCCTCTGGGATGATAAGGAGTCATACGAATTTTGTGGATTCCAGCAATTTTGCATAGCTCTTTGATTGTCTGTGATTCGAAGTCAGGTCCTTGGTCACTATGCAAGTGCTCAGGGATTCCATAGTGAACCATGAAGTTGTCCCAAAGGCACCTGGCGATGGTCAGAACTTTCTGATTTGGCATTGGGATGGCAACAGCATACTTTGTGAAATGATCGGTGATCACCAAGATGTCTTTTGTATTACTTCTGTCAGGCTCTAAAGACAAGAAGTCCACACATATAAGGTCCAGAGGCCTGGTGGATTTTATGTTCACTAATGGCACTGCTTTTTCTGGCTGTGCTTTTCTGTGGATGCACCATTCACAGGTCTTAATTTTACTTTGCACATCAGCCGCCATCTTTGGCCAGAAGAATCTGGTCCATACCAAATCCAAGGTACGTTTGATGCCTAGGTGACCCATATCATTGTGAAGGCTCTGCAGAACAACAGTCCGCAGCTCTTCAGGCAAGACAAGTTGATATGTGACTCTGCCATTGTCTTGATGTTTCCTGTACAGCACCTCATTATGCATTCCGAGATGGTTCCACTCCCTTAGGAGGAAGGGAATATCTGGGAGTTCTTTTCTGACTGTTGGAGGCAGCTTCTCCCCACTCTCGATTCGAGCTATCACCTCCCAGAGACAGGGGTCCGCTCGCTGTTTGTCTCTGATTTCTCTCTCAGACAGATGGGGAAGACCAGGCACACCTCCATGCGGCTGTTCATTTACAAAGTCGTCTGGTAGGGCCTCAGGAGAGATTGCTAGAGATTGCACCAGCATCATGCCTCCATCTCTGTCTCCACATTCATCCAATGCACCACAAACAAGGTGCCTCTCACAGATGGCATGCACAATGTCTTGGCTCACAACACCCCCAAGATCGGCCAAATGTGTTTGTGTGAACTGTCTGATGCGCTCCTGTTCTTTCTGGGTCATTTGAAAGCTCACTGTGTGGTCTTCTAGAAAGACTGTCTGCATCAGAGTTCAGTTTGCCAGGTCTGTATTGAAGCATGAAGGTAAACGCTGACAGGGCTGCTAGCCATCTGTAACTGGTGGCATCCAGTTTGGCACTGGTCAGAATGTATGTCAAAGGGTTACTGTCTGTCATGAGAGTGAACTGGTTTCCATACAGGTAGTCATTAAATTTTTCAACAACAGCCCACTTCAAAGCTAGAAACTCTATCTTGTGGGCAGGGTACCAGGATTCGCTGCATAACAGGCCCCTGCTGGCATATGCAATCACACACATGTGACCATCCTGCTCTTGGTATAGGGCTGCCCCAAGGCCCAGGGTACTGGCATCGGTGTGGAGGATGTAGGGCAACTTGGGATCAGCAAACCCAAGAACCGGAGCTGTGGTGTGCTTTTCAATGATGGTATTGAAGGCTAGATCACACCTGTCAGTCCAGCGATCACCGAAGGGCCTCTTTGGATCATGGTAGTGGTATGTCTGTGTCTTGTATTTGGTGTTCTTGTGCAGTGGGGGATAACCTGATGTCAATTCTGTGAGGGGCTTGATGATGGTGGAATAGTCCTTTATGAAGCGTCTGGAGTAGCCTGCAAATCTGAGGACTGTAGCTGTTTCAGGTCTTTGGGCCTTGGCCACATTTTCAAGGCCTCCACTTTTCCAGGGTCAGTTGCGACTCCATCCCGGGATACAACATGCCCCAGATACTTAACAGACATCTGGAAAAACTTGCATTTCTCCGGGGAGAGCTTGAGGCCATATTCTCTCAGATGGTTCACGACTTTCATCAGCCTCACCTCATGTTCTTCCAGTGTCTTTGAGAAGACAATGATGTCATCAAGGAATACAAGAACCTCTTTCAGATTCATGTTGCCCACACATCTCTCCATCAAACGCTGAAACATACTCGGAACATTTGTTACTCCTTGAGGCATCCAGTTAAACTCCCAAAATCCCATGGGACAGACGAAGGCGGTTTTGGGTTTGTCTGTTTCCTCTACCTCGATCTGGTAACAGCCGGATTTTAGGTCAAGGACTGAAAATCATTTTGACCCAGTGAGTGAGGAGAATGCCTCTTCCAAGTTTGGGAGTGCATAAGAATCTTTCACAGTTTGAAGATTGAGTCTTCTGTAGTCGATACAGGGGCGGACTTCCCTGTTCTTCTTCCTCACTATGGCTATAGGTGATGAGAATGGAGACTCAGATTCTCTGATCACTTCAGCTTGTAGTAGTTCTTGTAAATGCTTACAGACAGCCTCCAAATCATGGGGATGTATGGGATGGGCTCTGTGCTTGAACGGCGTCTCATCCGAAAGTTTGATCCGGTGCTTAACCCGATTGGTTCTGCCAAAGTCAAGATCATTCTGTGTGAAAACCTCAGGCATGCTGTTCAGTTTCTGTGTGATGCGCTCTTTCCATTCATGCCAGTCACACTCTGCACACCGTCATCAGCAACCAGAGGAGCCTGTTCAGTGACAGAATGCTCCTTCCCAAGTGCAGGACTAACAGTCTCAAACACTCCTTTGTCCCTCATGCCATCAGACTGTACAACTCCTCTCTGGGGGGGAGTAGGGGTAACAGGAGGACAGAGGACGGGAAGGAGCAGTAGCCTAGCCTAACAATAAGCAATACTGGACAATGTGCAATATAAAGTGCAATATCTCTCCTGCTGCCCCCCCTTCCCCATATCTTATCTTATTCTTTTTATATTTGTATATGTCATTTATCTGTCATTTATCTATTTTTTCCCTCTATTTTCTATTCTCTGTTTATCCTGTAATGATGCTGCTGGAATCTTAATTTCCCTGAGGGAACCAGCCCAAAGGGATCAATAAAGTTCAATCTAATCTAATCATACACCTGGCCCACACCAACCCACTCGGAGGCCACCTGGGACCCCAGAGCATGCTGGAAAAGATCTGGGACCAGTTCCACTGGCCAGGAATGGTGGCTGAGGTCTGCAACTTCTGCCATTGGTGCCTACAGTGCCAGTGGACTTCCTCATACAGGCCTGCACCAGCCCTGCTAATTCCTCTGCTCATCATCAGGCCTTTTGAGTGGGTGGGCATGGATCTTGAAGGGTCACTGCCTAAGTCCACCTGGGACCATGAGTACATCTTGGTCATTGTCAACTATGCAACCCGGTACCCAGAGATCATCCCTCTTTGCAAAACCACATCTAAAAACATGGCCAGGGAACTGATGCTCCTCTTCAGCTGGGTTGGACTCCCCAAGGAGCTGCTTACAGACCAGGGAACCACCTTTATCCTCAAGCTCATGGTGGACCTGTGTCAGCTGCTGTAGGTCAAACACCTCAGGACCTCATTCTACCACCCTCAGACCGATGGCCTCATGGAGAGGTTCACCCAAACTCTCAAGCACATGCTGAAGAGGGTAGTAGATGAAGATTGGTGAAACTGGGACATATGCCTCCCCTACATAGTCCTCAAGCCTCTACAGGGTTCATGCCATTCAGCCGACAGCTCAGGGGCCTGTTGGACACTACGAGAAAAGCCTGGGAGGAGCAGCCATCCCCTTTCTGCTTCCTCATTGACTATATCCAGGAGTTGCAAGAGTGGATTGACTGGGTGGCCCCCATCATCTGGGAGTACATGCAGGTGGCCCAGAAGGAACAGTAGCGGGTCTACAACTGGCCGACCCAACCCTGAGAGTTTCAGCTGGTTGACCATGCATTCCTGCTCCTCCCAAATGTGAGCTGCAAGTTCCTTGCTCACTGGCAGGGCCTCAATGTTATCCAGGAATGAGCAGGTCCTGTGAACTCCTGCCTGCAGCACCCAGGTAAGAGAGCTCTCATGCAACTCTAAAATGTAAACTTGCTAAAACATTGGATTGAATTGGTACTGGCATGCTCAGCCTTTTCTGCTCCCCCACCAGGTCCAGCCAAGCCAGAGCAGATCCACAAGGATGAAGAACTAGCCCCTACCCAACTGCAAGAGCTGTGCAAACTGGAGGATCAGTTTAGGAACATGTTCTCTGCAGAGCTTGGGTGAACTCACCTCCTGCAACACAACATCAAGACCCCTGCTGGAATAGTCATTTGACAGCGGCCCTACCGAGTCCCAGAGGCCCGCCATCATGTATCCAGGAAGTAGCCAGGAAGCTGTAGGAGGGAGTCATTGAGGAATTCACCAGCCAGTCCAGCCCCATCATCATACTCAAGCTGGATGGAAGCCTCCAGCTCTACAATGACTTCCAAAGGTTTTGGTAGAATATTGGTAGGTAGCCCTCACCAAAGACGGCCTTCAGTACCAACTCTGGGCACTGGCAGTACCAGGTCCTTCCCTGTGGGCTCTGGTCCATGGAGTGCCTGTGATGTTCCAGAGGCTGATGGACATCGTCCCATTGCCCCTGTGCCACAGCCTATCTGGATGATGTGGTCATCCACTCCAACAACTGGCAAGATCACCTACGCAACCTCAGGGAGGTGCCTGCCGCAACACAGGTACTGATGGCGAACCCAAAAAATGCCATCTGGGGCTGACCAAGAGACATTACCTGGGGTACTGGATTGGCTGGGGCCTCCTGAAACCCCAAGAAAAGAAGATGGAAGCAGTCCAAAACTACCCCTGGCACACCACCAAGAAACAGGTACATGTCTTTCTGGAGCTGGCCGGCTATGACCAGTGCTTTGTGCCCATCTTTGCCTCTATATCTTCCCCTCTCTGATTTCACCAGGAAGGGGGAACCAGACAAAGTCCACTGGACTCCCCCAGCCGAGGAAGTGTTCCAGACCCTCAAAACCGCCCTCACCAGCTCTCTGGTCCTAAGGAATCTTGACTTCCAGTGCCCCTTCCTGATACACACAAGCATCAGAACCTGCCCTAGGAGCCATGCTGTCACAATAATTTGAGGGAGAACACCCGGTGGTCTACATCAGCTGAAAGGTGACACCCATCAAACAGAGTTATGCAGCAGTGGCACAAGAAGCCCTCGCCATCATACTTAAAAGTATTTTCAAATATCCATATAGGGGTGGCACGGTGGTGTAGTGGTTAGCACTGTCGCCTCACAGCAAGAAGGTCCGGGTTCGAGCCCTGTGGCTGGCAAGGGCCTTTCTGTGCGGAGTGTGCATGTTCTCCCCGTGTCTGCGTGGGTTTCCTTCGGGTGCTCCGGTTTCCCCCATAGTCCAAAGACATGCTAATTAAAATAATTAGGCTAATTGGTGACTCTAAATTGACCGTGAGTGTGAATGGTTGTTTGTCTCTATGTGTCAGTCCTGCGATGACCTGGTGACTTGTCCAGGGTGTACCCCGCCTTTCGCCCATAGTCAGCTGGGATAGGCTCCAGCTGCACAGGATAAGCGGTTATGGATCATGGATGGGTTTCTGCAATGCCTTCTTTATGCATAAACGTTAAAGAAAATCGTTTGGATTACATGCAAGTTCTTGAGACATTTCACATTGTATGCATGTTAGTTCATGAATTGAATGAAAATAGAGTTGTCTTTGAGCTTTAATTGATGACTCTAGTTTCATGGTAGGTCTTCTAATGCCCCACAGGAGCTGAATAGAGCATGACAGACACAATGTCATGCTCTATGTGCTGTAAGACTGTACTTTCCCTTGAGTGTCATCTGACCGAGCATAGTTCATTGACCATTTGACTAGAGGGCTGTTCCTGTGTTCAGTCAGGTAGAAGATTTTTTTTTTAAGAACTCTTGGGAGATGATCCTTAACCATTAGTGAGACTGACAGTGACTGAAGATGTGTTGTACAAATTCTCCACCAAGATGAGCCGAGTAGTTTTCAGTGCCAGAGAAGCAGGCAGGAAGCAGTACATCTCTGCAGGCTAGCCACAGAACTGTCAGATCCTTGTAACCCCAAGAATTTGACTTGTGCATAATTTGCTGATAGACTACGACAATACAGACAGTTATTCCTGGTAGCCAAGCACACTGCATTTCACTGAAATGCTCATACGAGAGGTAAGAAAAAATATATAATTTTCTCACTCCTGAATAAAGCCCCTTTCACATACAAAATCCATTACTGTATGAGATAAAAAACAGCGAATTTACATTCCCACTCAGTCTTCCAGAATGGAAAAGTAAGATATCGTGTATTGCCACCTGACTGTATCAGTTAGGGATATACTGCTCACTGAAACTTCTTCAGATCTTCTTAGGTTGCATTAGTTAACAGTGATATTGTTGATACTATAGCACTGTTGAGTCCTCAAGTCTGATTGGTCAGAAGGTGTTAATTTTCTATAACTGCATGCTCTGACTGTGGTTCTGGCTTTAACATAAATGAGTTTCATATCAAACGGAGAGATTTATATTATAATATAAACTTGACAGAACCAGATACGGGTTTGTCTTTGAAGAAGAAGAAGTCTTTGCAACATGCACACTCAAGCACAGTGAAATTCATCCTCTGCATTTAACCTATCTGAAGCAGTGAACACACATATACCCAGAGCAGTGGGCAGCTATACTCCAGCACCCGGGGAGTAGTTGGGGGTTAGGTGCCCTTGCTCAAGGGCACTTCAGCCCAAGGCCACCCCATGCTAACCTAACAGTATGTCTTTGAACTGTGGAGGACTCTAGAGCACCCAGAGGAAACCCATGCAGACATGGACAGAACATGCAAACTCCACACAGAAAGGCCCCCCGTTGGCCATTGGGCTTGAACCCAGAACCTTCTTGCTGTGAGGCGACAATGCTAACCACTACACCACCGTGTCGCCCCATAGTGGAGCACTAGAGCATTCACTCACTGCAAACCAGAAGTGTTTTCTACCTCACAGCTGAATCAGTGATCGATATGTTTGCAAACAGAGATCATTCAAAAGGCTAATCCAAATCCGGCATGAATCTACAGTGGATATAAAAAGTGTACACACCCCATTAAAATGATGTAAAAAAATGAGACCATGATAAATAATTTTAAAACTTTTCCCACCTTTAATTTGACCTATATTCTGTACAATTCAATTGAAAAACAAACAAATCTGTTATCCCTGTGTTTTAGCATTTAAAAAAAGCATTTAAAAAAAAAAAAGGTAATTAAATCAAAA
>JAOBAM010000015.1:29275942-29297403 GCA_025212355.1 Notarius kessleri
AATAGTTGATGACTGGAAAATTACAATGACTGCAATTCATATAGGTAATTTTGGAAAATCTGAGAAAAATATGATTTACATAATAATTTGGAACACAGTGTAATAATCTATTGGCTTTATGGTTTTTATATCATGCATCAGAGAGGAGACTTACCCGTAGAGTTCCAAGGTGATATAAAGAAAGGAGTGAGCATGAAACCCACGTTTTGTTCCGCTATTCAATTTCCTGTAAGCAGACGTGTAGTAAAGCAAAAGCAGTGCACTGTTGGTGTATATTTTGTATTCTGTTGAGTCTGCTATAGACTCACGGTTCTCTGGTCAAGGTCCTGGCTGCTTAAACAGGTTTGTCAATACTTTTCATCCGATTGATTGCTCCCACCATTTGCTAGTCTTTATGTTCAAACCCACCATACAACACAGTCTGATTTGCTTTTTGCTTGTTTAAACACATACAGACACATTTTCTAAGATTCCATTCTGATTTTTAGAGTCAAAGGACAGAAATCTACCATCTCTCCCCAATCACAGCTATACACATACTTAGTGTGGCCTGCTTTTATACAGGCTCAGTATAGAGCGAAAAAAAAATCCTTAATGTGTGCCACAGATGCCTTATATATGCAGACTCGCACTTTTCTTACAATGAAATCGATAAATTCATATTTGACAGAGGAGAACTATTGATCTGAGCTTGAGGTCATTTTTCCCACCATGTTTCAATAAAGATGCATTATTTTAATCAGCAACATGCTTTGTCTGGCAAATTTCTCCTATTCAAACAGACAGGAGATGGAAAAGTAGCCCATAAGAGATTAAGACACAAAAGCAGATATGAGTAATAGAAAAGCAGCTTAAAAGGAAAAATGTGGCTTCTGTTCAAGAAAAAAAACCAAAACCTGAAGACCATTTTCTTGTGTTTGCTTATATATTAAATCTATTTAATTATGCACTCTTGGAAGCTTAATACGTAAGTCTATTTGTGGATTCATCAACAGTGCTGTCTGACAGTCTTTCATGGTCAGTGTGGTTATCTTCTTTGGGCAATGTTCCATTTGTTCATCAGGAGTGTCCTTCAGAGCCTCCCTGAGTAATGGATGGTAATAAATGAGAAGAGGTTAATGGGTGATAATGCATCTGCAAATACAGTACTGGTTTGTTTGATGGTTTTAAACAGACTGACAGTGTTCAAATAATTAATGAGCTTGAAGTATGTATGTTAGAAAACATTGCTAACCCCATCAATCACCTTTCACATCTCAAGCTGAAGCTTTCAGGAAGTCTTATTTTCCATTTTTACAAAACCTTTTTTATATACTTATATTCCAATCATAGTGTATGGAGGGTGGTGGTAAAAGCTATTTCTATGGAGGACAATGTGCCAGCTGTCTCGGTCTGACGCACAGTCAATTGTGTAGCAATTTTACACTGATGGAACCTGCAGCCATGCCCTTCACAACTTTAATTCACCAACAGCTTGGGGCTGCTGCAGAATTGCAACTGAATCCCATATTTTAGCTGTAATGCTGCCTTCTCTACCTCCTGCTACTTTTCCACGCCTGCATGGTCACCACTATCAGCAGAATCATCTTTATCATTGCCATTGTCATCATCTGCCATGGGGGTGTCTTGATATGTGAGCTCCTCTGGCACAAAGATAATGTCAAGAGCATAAACAGCTGTCATGGATAGGACAAAGAGATGCACTGAAATCAGTATAAATCTGGTGTGGGGGATAGAGTGGTGTTAAATGGGAATGGCTGAATGGCTGTGGAATTAACATGGACTCAGAGTGTCCTTCCTGTCCCATTTCACCTGCTCTGGGCAAGGTGAAGTTATTTTCTTCTTCAGGAGTTTAATCCTGAGATTAATCACTTCTACATTCTACAAATGAAATTTATCTTTTCAGATTATTCAATGATGAAAGCTAAAATGTAAAGTATTGGGTAAATGATAATCACACAGGCTGAGTACTGTATATTATTGTCTTACTAGTAGAACTGTAATACATTAGTGCAAGGGCATTAGCCTTAGTATTATCACGAAGTAAAACTCCATCTATTACTGATGAGCAGTCAACTTAAGTTTCATATTTAATAATAATAATAATAATAATAATATAAGGCACATACACTCTCATGGGGATAAATAACCTTGCCACTGATGGGGTGGTATAGCAATCCAAATTTTCATATTTTCCCAACCTTATTTTACAAAAAATCATCATACATTTCTATTTTTGTATTTTCTGTGCGTTACTCTTACCAGGTAACTGCATTCATGTTCACAATTTTTCTGAATAGCAAAAAAGGAAGTGACATTTCTGATATACATGAAATATGAATCAAGGTGGTCGTGATTCAGACAGCATGTACATAACAGGTACCATATTTCATAATAATAATAATAATAATAGTCTGGACCATGTGTCTGCACATGGGCCAGACTATAACGTTTAATGGATGCACCAGAATACATTTTTAGTAAAAAATAACCACAGTAAGTGTTGATGCCAAAAGTCACATCATAGGGCTTTCATTCACAAAGAAAGTATGACAAGCAATGAAACCATGTGTCATGGGGAAGCCATGCCATGTCTGTTTCAGACTGCTGTTTTCAGAGCAATATTTTCACTGAGATCTTCATAAAACCCAGTGCCATCTTAAGCAAATCTCATTTATATTTGGCATTTTTCTTGCCATAATAGCTTTCTTATTGTTTATGGGTGATAAGTGGTTGATTACAATGTGGGTTACTGAATAGCATAAGAGTTTATCAGAAAGTGTCTAAGAAAACATCTGTTTTCAGCAGAGGAGAAAAATGTATTATAATTCTAGTTTGTTTTTTTTCACATTTACATACTGACATATCAAACCTACTTGATTCTCCTTGGACAAGACTATTGCCAAAAGGCCTCAACCTGGCATTTAAAATTCATGTCACTTGCGAAAGTTTCTTCATAGTGACCTTTCCTTCAGCCCCTTCCACTTCAGTTTCCAACAGTGTTTGCCCTGCAGACATGCACACTGAGAAAAACACTTAGAAAATTGCCTCTGACCCAAACAATTAAATTAGAGACATTATAAAAGCAATTGAAGGAGGATCAGGCTGCCCTCCAAAATGCATGCATTTTTAATTTGTCCATACACTTCATCCAAAGCTTAAATTATGATGGTGCTGTTTGTTTCCAGCTTGCCAATATTGGAAGTCAAATTATTTCCCATTGCTTCTCCAGTCAACCCTATCTACAGTGCCCTCCACAATTATTGGCACCCCTTATAAAGATTAGTTTAAAAAAAAGGTTAGAAAACAGCCACCTTTTGGTGAAGTCACTTCATGTCACACTGAAAAAAAGAGAAAAATTCAACTTTTAATTGAAATAGACTGATTCAGGGAAAAACAAATCCCTCATCAAGAAAGAATTATTTTCAACAAAAATGCAAGTGTCACTATTATTGGCACCCATGCATATAATACTTTGTACAACCTCACTTTGCCAGTAAAACAGCACTAAGTCTTCTCCTATAAAATTTTGTAAGGTTGGAGAAAACAATAATCATGGAGGGCACTGTGGACTCGGATGAAGAGGTGCATTGAGGTCAGACTTGGTGGGTGGAATTAGAAAGTGGCTCCACGGATTGGGAGGTTTGACTGACAGCTTGGGAGCTCAGCAGGATTGTCTTCATGTCTCTTGTGTGCAAAGACAGGTGAGACATAAGGAGAAATTTTCTGACTAGGAAAGCCAGTGGTGCTTTATCTCAGCATAAGTGCTTACTGCTGGATCACTAGAATTAAGACGAATAGACACCAAACCAAATCCGCCATGGGGTAAGAAAAGCACAAGCAGAAACTGTAAACCTGAAGTTAGACACATGCAGACACACACTGTTTTAGATTGCTCATTACAAGCTTATTCCAATGCATGCATACATGTTCTTGTGGGAAAAGGGTTCCTTAAGATTTTTCCTTAAGATTTTCTTAGGTAGAAAATTGATCAGTGATCAGTTGTAGAGTTCTACCCAGTGTAGTTTAGTAGATTCACCATATTTAGTCTGAGAATCTTGTTACCTACCTACCTACCTACCTACCTACCTACCTACCTAAGTGAGCTTGCTTGTAACTGATCATTGACTAGCTGCCTCCATGAATTCCTGTCTTCCATCACTTTCACCAAGTTCCTCCTGTTCATATCTGTATCTTTTTGGAGCTGATTAATGTAGCTTTTTCTTGGTCTGTCACAACTTCTTCTTCCATAAGTTGGCTCCCACAGCACCAGTTTGTGATCTAATTCATCTTTTTTTCCTCCAACAGTGACCTGAAAATCTCAATCTGCATTTAAAGATGGTTTCAATAAGAGGTGGTAGATCTTTGTATAATGCATTGTTTGTGAGTTTTTGCCACCATGATACATTCAGAACAATTCTGAGCATTTTTGTGGAAGTCCCATTGAGCCTTCTCTCAAGACCTTCTGTTAGTGTCCAGCATTTGGCTCCATATAGCAATAGGCTCTCCACTGTTGCTCTGAAGAAGTTGATTTTCACAGATCGACTCTGACTGGACTTCCATATCAATGACAATTTATTCATGGCTCCCCATGCTAGTGCGATTCTTACATCAATGTCTTTACTGGAGCTGCTAATCCAAGACCCCAGGTACTTGAAGTCTTCCACACAATTCAATAGCTGGTGTTTTGTTGATGTTAAATTACCTTCAAGTTGAGGGAATACCATATATTCTGTCTTCAAAACATTGACATGAAGACTCAAGTTTTGCAGCCTCTTCTACTTTATGAAGGAGTAACTCGGCTTCAGCAATGGTATTAGAAGTCAGCGTAATGTCATCAGCAAAGTGAATATATGTCTGCTACTTTGCCTTGGGTTAAGCATGAATCTGCTGTCTTCACATTTGTCAGTACCAAGGTCTGATTGCATAGTCAAGTGCTATAATGAAGAAGAAACGAGCTAAGGTATCTCCTTGCAATACACCAGCAAGTATCTTGAAGAATTCTGTGACCCCGTCAGGTGACAGAATCTGAGCTACTGTGTCTTTATATAAAACATTGATTGTGTCAATTGTTTTTTTTTTTTTGTAACACCATATGCCTTGACCATATGCCTCCATCAGCTTTTTCCAGTGTATTGAGTCAAACACTTTGTGAAAGTTGACAAATGTTAGAACTGCTTTCAGATTTTGATCTCGAATGCCCTCAAATGAGTCTACTCAATGTTAGGATTTGTGAAACAGTTGACCTGCCAGGACAAAAGCCATTCTGATGTATTCGCATCAGCATTTTGTTGTATACTTCTGCAGCAATAACTGAGAGGCTGATTCCACGATAGTTCTTGGTATTACCGAGATCACCTTTCCTTGGAAGTGGAAGAAGACCACTTTTTGCCCAGATCTCAGGTTATCCTTGTGAAGTGTTCTATTGCAGACCTCTAGAAGTGGGTCAATCGAAGCCTCTGTTTTCCATACTTCAATTGGAATGGTATCAAGGTCTGATGCTTTGCCATACTTGAAAGTCTTGATACAAATCAATGAGTTCCTCTTTGGTAAAATCATCTGAGTTAATGGGCAAGCATTCTTTGGCTACCTGTATAACTGGTTTGTCTGTGATGTTTGGTGGCTGCCCTAGTAAGTTTGAAAAGTGATATTTCCATAATTTTACCCTCTCTTGGGAATCCTTTGGTTTGATTATTCCTTGTTTCAATTTTTTACATCGTTATTTCATTCTCTGTAGCCCATGCCAGAGCTGCCTGATGAATTTCAGAGGCATTTGAATAATGTCTGTTTTTTTCCTTAATATATGTTTCAAAATGTTTCTGATAGGCTTCGAGTTCCTCTTTCATTTGTTTCAAGACATTATCATTACTACACTCTTTTGCTGCTTTTTAACAGTTCACTTTTAGCAATAACATCTTTACTTTCCCACATTACATGTGGGAAATCTTGTGGGACATCTTCTTAGGTTTCATGGGTATGTGGTTTTTCACTGCATGTTCATGAGCAGTTACTATGCTGCAGTAGATAGAGTTGGCAGTTTTCTCCTCATCAGTATTGTTTAGAACTTCAAAATGATTTTGACCTCCATAGAATATGTCAGGATCATACAGAAGTACTGTATAGTCCAGTCATTCTTACTATATCTGCCATATTGGTTCTTTCCTCCTGACATTTCATGGTTCTCCACTTACTGGAGCAGGTGTGCCTACCCAGCCACAATCTTCACTAAACCAAAACATTGATTTATTGATGCTTGCCACAGGAACTACTGCTACTCATGAGAGTAGCAGGATTTATTTTTGAGGTTTACTCCTCTAGATCCATTGTGTTCAGTTCTGCTGCCACCAAGCAGTGTTAACAGGGTCACCACGAGAAGGATGTGGCTCTTCACCACACACATACAGTCTTCATCAATGGAGAGGCTATATTTTGCACATCACTTTGATGCTAGGGTTGCGTGAGGACCGGTCTAGGATGCCCCAGAAGACCACCTAGAAAAGGTACTACCTCTCTAAATGTACTACCTCTCCACAACCCTTTAAGACCCTAAGTTCCAGTGGAGGGAAATTATAATTCTACAGCATACAGAGACATTCTGTACAATTGGGTGATTCAGACTTTGTGGAAGAACAGCATATAGGTGTGATGGTCAGGGTGCACATAGAAAAAAAGCTGTTGGAGATACTTAAGGCATATGGTGTTCCTGTCAGGATTTGGGACTTTGTTCACATTGCAGTACCTCTCTTCCACCACTAGATGGACCCATTTTGCCTATTTGTGTTTATTTTGCTATTGCTTACACCTGTGTCCAGTTAGCATGGAGGTATATATTGTGTGCCTCGCCTTGTGCTTTTTGCTGAGTTCTACAGTGTGCTATGCTCCTGAGAACGTGACTTTTTGACTGCTATTTTTTGACACTGTGCCTTAGTTTCTTAGTGCTCCTTTTGCTGCTCTCAATTTTTTAGGATCTTCTGTGTTTTTGCCTTGGACCTGTTTTTGCCCTGGATTTTACTTTTTGGACTGTTTAAGTGCTGCCTGTTTGGATTTCCTTTTGTGAACTCTCATTACTGACACCTTGTATGGAACCTGTTTGGTGTAAAACTTGCACCAAGCTTGCATCATTTGGAATTTGCCAGATCTAAAGGGCTGCAGCTACTTTCTTGTGATTGTGTCTCTCTGTAAGTGGGGTCAGCTCATCCATTGAGGTGTCTCAGGGGAGCTTACACTGTCTCTCAAGGTGGAGAGCTGGGTTCTGACAGTTCTAGAAAAAGTAGTTGATGTAATCAGTGTTTTATATGAAGACACAGTAGCTCAACATCTGTCACTTGATGGGGACATGGAATTCTTTGAGATACTTGCTGGTGTATTGCAAGGAGATACCTTATCTACTTTCCTTTTCATTATAGCACTTGACGATGCAATAAGAATTGCCACTGACAAATCTGAAGACACCAGATTCATGCTTAACCCAAGGCAAAGTAGCAGACATCCCACAGAGAATTTGACAGATACTGACTTTGATACTGATATTGTGCTGACTTCTAATACCATTGCTGAAGCCCAGTTACTCCTTCATAAAATGGAAGAGGCTGCAAGACTTGTGGGTCTTCATGTCAATGATTCGAAGTCGGAATATATGGTATTCAATCAACCTGAAGGTAATTTACCATTAACAAAGTGTCAGCTATTGAACTGTGTGGAAGACTTTAAGTACCTGGTGTTTTGGATTAGCAGTGCCAGTAAAGACATTGAAGTAAGAATTGCACTAGCATGGGCAGCCATGAATAAATTGTCATTAATATGGAAGGTCCAGTCTGAGTCAAACAGTGAAAATCAGTTTCTTCAGAGCAGCAGTGAAGAGCATATTGCTATATGGAGCCGAATGCTGGACCCAGACGGAAGCTCTTGAGAGAAGGCTGAATGGGACTTGCACAAAAAATGCTCAGAATTGTTCTAAATGTATTGTGGTGGCAAAAACTTACAAACAATCCATTGTACAAAGATCTTTCGCCTCTTAGTGAAACCATCCGCAAGCATAGATTGAGATTTGCAGGTCACTGTTGGAGAAAAAAGGATGAAGTAGTTCACAAACTTGTTCTGTGGGAGCTAACTTATGGAAGAAGTCGTGGCACACCAAGAAAAAACTCCATTAATCAGTTCCAAGAAGATACATATATGAATGTGAGAAACTTGAAAGCGATGGAAGATGGGAATTCATGGAGGCAGCTAGTCAATGATCAGTTCCCAGCGAGTTTGCTTCAGTAGGTAGGAACGAACTAAGAGGCCTAAACCTATATACAAAGTGGGCTTCATGAAGACATGATGTGTTAAGGTTGGAGGAGAAGAACTCTGACTGAACTCAACCCCACTGAACATCTTGGGGATGCACTGGAACTGGCACCTCAGCATCCCAACATCAGTGCCTGAATTTATTAATGCTGAACTGAATGAACACAAATACCCACAGCCATACACCAAAATCTAGTAGAAAGCCTCAAAGAAGAGTGGAGCTCATGATAACAGAAAAGGGGGAATAAACGAGGAAATGTAATATATTACAAGCATATATGGGTATGATGGTCAGGGGTGCAGAAACATTTAGTGCTGTATAGTGCAACCATTCAGGAGTTAAAATTTGTGGTCACTTACATATGTCAAGTCATTAAATGGGCATTTAATGACAATGCTAATTTTATAAATGCTACAGGGAGTGCGGTGAACCACATGAAAAATAAATAATTGTCAAGTTTATGTAGTTAAATGTCTTATTCTGTAAACAGTTGTCTTTAAAACCAGTTACGAAGCACATGGTATATTGTGTTGTTGACCTCCTCATTGTTCACGTGTTCTGACACAAAAGTCTTTATTTAATCAGAACTTTATTTATTAAAACAACTTGCATTTCCTCTTAGGCCAGATCTTTTTGTCAGCTTTACAATTCATAACTTCCTGGATTTTATACCACAGTTTGCACCTCATGCTGACTGCAGTCCCAAGCACATTTTGTGTTGTGTTACAGTATTACTAAATTTTGCACCACGCTTCCTGATGCGTAATTTAACAAAAATAAGAAAAGGAAACAATATCTATAAAAGGAAAGAAGAGGCCAAATGACCAGAGCAGTGTAAGTGTGGAGCATTGACAAGTTAAGCGGTGAGGCACACAGGCTGGAAGCAGTCGCAGCAGCACAGTCAGTAATCTCCTGGCAAAAATCTGAGAACAGCAGGGCAGACATGGTATTCACAGTCATAATGTTCTAGGGAGAAATCCAAGCACGGCCGACAAATAGGAAGCCAGGAAAACAGTCAATAGTCATAAACAACCCAAAAACAGCAGACAAACTCATGATCCAAGAGACATAGTCCAAGTCAAAAAACCAGGGAAAAGCAGCGGCAGAAGAAGAAACCTTTGTCACATGCACACTTCAAGCACAGTGAGATTCATTCTCTGCATTTAACCCATCTGAAGCAGTGAACACATGCCCAGAGCAGTGGGCAGCCATACTACAGCACCCAGGGAACAGTCAGGGGTTAGGTACCTTGCTCAAGGGCACTTCAGCCCAAGGCCACCTCATGTTAACCTAACTGCATGTCTTTGAACCGTGGGGGAAACCAGAGCACCTGGAGGAAACCCACGCAGATATGGGGAGAACATGCAAACTCCACACAGAAAGACCCCTGTCAGCCGCTGGGCTTGAACCCAGAACCTTCTTGCTGTGAGGCGACAGTGCTAACTACTACACCATTGTAACCAAAAAGCATGAACTAGACAAAACATGATGGCGAGTATTTTTCCACGTCATATCCGTATCCATGCTCTGTTTATATAGAGTAGCTAAAAAAGAATACATACTAGGTATGCTAGTGCAGCGCGGGGAGAATGGGCAAACACGGAGTGGAACACAAACATGCAGGTCAGGACTTGGAAGTTCCAGATTTGATTGTGAAAGTACTCCCCCCCCCCATGGATGCCTCCGGGTATCCCAGACAAAGCTTCGGGATTCTTATTTTGGAAGTCCCTGATGAGTGTCAAGGATGAAGCACGCTGGCACCCAACACCTCTCCTCTGGGCCATAATCCTTCCAGTCGACTAAATATTGTAACCCCCAACCTCATCAATGGACCTTTAGTGGCTCCTTGACCGTGTAGGCCTCCCCTCCATCGATGATCCTGGGGGGAGGGGTCTTGGAATGGGGGGAGAAGGGGCCAGAGACAAAGGGTTTCAGTTTGGAGACATGAAAGGGTGGGTGGTGGACATGCCGCATGGACTTGGACAACCACAATCTAACCGTTGTGGGGTTAATGACCTTAGAAATAAGAAAGAGACCAACAAACCTGGGGACTAGCTTATGGGAGGAGACCTTAAAGGGGAGCTTAGCTGTGGATAACATGACACTTTGTCCAGGATGGTAAACGGGACTGGCCTACAGTGACTGTCTGCTATTCCTTTGGAACGGATGATTACAGCCTGGTTCCAGGAGGAAGAATCAACGGACGTCAAGCACCATAGGGCGACCTCGAATCTTTGATTTGTATGTTTCATCTGCCCATTAGTCTGTGAGTAGAGGAAAGGCTAGGAGTGACTCCAACAAGTTTACAGAATTCCTTCCAGAAGTGTGCTGAGAACTGAGGGCCTCTGTCAGACACAGTGTCTGCAGGTAAACTGTGGATCCAGAACACACGGTTGATTAACAGTTCTGCTGTCTCCTTAGCTGAAGGCAGCTTTGGGAGGAGGTGAAGTGAGCTGCTTTGGAGAAATAATCAATTATCATTAGGATGCAGGTGTTACCCTTGGAGCTGGGGAGGTTGTTGATGAAGTCCACTGCAGTGTGGGGCCAGGGACAGCAAGGCACAGGTAAGGGTCTTAGCAGTCCCGCCGCAGGTCAGTTGCTCATCTTGTTTCTAGAACAGATGTCACAGGCTGCCACAAAGGTCCTGACATCCCGCCACATAGTAGGTCACCAGAAACATTGCCTGAAGACAGCAAGAGTCTGAGCTGTCCCAAGGTGACAGGCTAGAAGAGAGCTCCTGGGAGCACACACAGAGGCACATAAAGGCAGTTGGGTGGGCCATTACCTGGTCCTGGATCACTGGCCAGATCATTCTGGACAGCACTTTCTCTCTGTCGAGCCGGGCGGTGAGCAGGGAGAATGGGTTCAACGATGCCTTGCTGAGAGTCCAGAACAAACTGCCTGTAGAGACAGTCTGGCTTAGCATTTTTAGAGCCTGGTCTAAAAGAGCACACAGAGTTAAAGCGGGAGAAGAACAATGACCATCTGGCTTGGCATGAATTGAGCTGTTTAGCAGACCTGATGTACTTGAGGTTCTCATGATCTGTCCATGTGATAAACAGAGTTTCAGTCCCTTCCAGCCAATGCTTCTACTTTTCCAGGGCCAGCTTGATTGCTAGAGTTCTTGATCTCCTATGCCATAGTTGCATTCAGCCGGTGTCAGACGAAGAGAAAGAATGTGCTGGGATGCACCTTATTGTTCTTGGCTGATCTCTGAGACAGGACAGTCCTAGCGCCTGTGTCTGAAGCATCCACTTTGAGGATGAACTGAGCAGCAAGGTCAGAGATGATGAGAATGGGTACCACAGTGAACCTGCTCTTTAGTGAAGAAAAGGTACTCTCAGCATGGTTAGTCCAAGAGAAGGGGCACTTGGAGGATGTAAGCTCAGTCAGGGGAGTGGCAATGGTGTTATAGTTTCTGATAAACCTCTGACAGAAATTGGCAAACCCCAAAAAGTGTTGAAGTTCCATATAGGAAGAGGGAACTGGCCACTCAGAGACTGCCTTGACCTTGTCGGGGTCCATTTGGACCACCCTGGGGATATCATAAAGCCCAGAAAGGAATTAGTATGGTTGTGGAACTTGCACTTCTCTACCTT
Organism: Notarius kessleri; assembly: GCA_025212355.1. Taxonomy (NCBI): domain Eukaryota; kingdom Metazoa; phylum Chordata; class Actinopteri; order Siluriformes; family Ariidae; genus Notarius; species Notarius kessleri. Next base: position 29,287,832 of record JAOBAM010000015.1, read on the forward strand.
GGCAAAAAAGTTGATTCTCCCAGAGCTGTTGCAGGACTTGTCTGAGGTGGGAACGATGAGTCTGAAGTATGGGAGAGAAGATGAGAATATTGTTGAGCTATACAAAGACAAACTAGTAAATGAAATCTTGTAGGAAAAAATTTATTAGAGCTTGGAAGACAGAGGGGGTGTTATTGAGCCTGAATGGAAGAACTAAGTATTCACAGTGGCCAGGAGGAGTGTTGAATACGGTCTTCCACTCATCCCCTTCTCTTATTTGCACCAGGTGGTAGGCATTGCCACTTTGGAGAAAAACTGAGCCCCTTGTAGTAATTCAAAGGCTGTGGACATGAGTGGTAAGGAGCACTAATTCTTAACATTTATTCTTAATATGTAGTCCCTGGTAGTCAATGCAGGGCCTGAGAGACTTATCTTTTTTTCTCTACAAATCCCCCCACTCCTGCTGGGGAGGACGATGAACAGATAATGCCAGCTGCTAGTGACTTTGAGATGTATTTGTCCATAGCCTCTCTCTCCAGGGGGGAAAGAATAGACGTGACCCTTAGGAGGTGTGGTCCCAGGTAAGAACTCTGTAGCACAATTGTAGGGCTGCTGGGGGAGAAGAGAGGTGGTATGAGCCTTAGTGAACACCAGACAATGGTCCAGATATTCAGGAGGCACATTAGAAAGGTCCATTGTCTCATCAGGGCTGGTAACAAGAATGGCCAGAAGGGTCTGAACCGAAGACAGGCAGGTAGCCGCCTGGCTACCTGCCTGTCTTAGGAGTGAGTACTTCAGGAGAGGACGGTTCCATCGCTCCAGCTGATGTTGGGGTTGTGGAGTTGTAACCAGGGGACACCAAGCATAATAGGCTCAAGGGACACCAAGCATAATAGGCTCAAGGTTCATGATGGAGAAGGAATTTGATTCTATGTGATTACCTGAAATCTTCAAACGTACGGGGTCCGTGATGTGGGAAATGGGGCTGAATTCAGCCCCATTCAGTGCTCTGGTCACAAGGGGACATTCTAATTCCCACAAGGAAGTGCCCAGTTCCTCAGCCCAGGAAGTCTTGATAAAGCTCTGGTCTGCACCATAATCAACAAGGTCTTGGATAGATTGACTGACTTATTCTGAACCGTTATTTTGACAGGCAGTGTTGACCTCTCAGCAAGGGAAGCATCTGTAGAAACACCCACCCATATCCCCGCATCTATGAGTTGGCAGACCCCTTTACCGGGCAGCAGGACATGAAATGTCTGGACTGTTCACAGTAAAAGCAGGAACTAGTCTCTCAGTGGTGCCTTCTTTCTTCTGGGTCTACCTGGGTCCTGCCCAATTGCATGGGCTCCAATTCATTGGAGGTGGTACCCTCCAACGGAGGGGTGATGGGCCTTGGTTCGACCCTACGGCTCCTCCTCTGATCCCTGCTCTGATTGCGCAGCTGTAAGTGAGCATTCACCCGACCGACAAGGTTCACCAGGCCATCCAGGCCCATCGGGGAGGTTGTGAGGTGTAGTCTCATCCAAGATGGCATGATTTAGCCCATGAAAAAGGTGTCATATAAGGCACTTGTGTTCCAGTCTATTGCTGCAGCAAGAGTCCGGAATTCAATGGTGTAGTTATGAACTGACTAAGCACCTTGCTTCAGCCCCATTAGCTGTCTTGCCACTTCCCTGCCCTTGGGAGAATGGTCAAACACCTTCTGCATTTCCTTTGTAAACTCCCTAAAACTTGAACAGCAGGGAGCCCTGGCATCCCATACCACTGTCCCCACTCCCTTGCCTTTTCTTTTTAAAAGCATGATGACATAAGTTACACAAGAGTTCTCCGAAGGGAAGACAGATGTGTGAAGTTCCATCACTAATGTGCAATGAGAGAGGAATGAACAGCAGGTTGCAGGTGCACCATCATACAGCTGCAGAGCAAGCAGATGAGGTTCTTGGGGAGGGGGTAATGCAGGAGCTGCTGGTCAGCTGGCAATTGAAGCCTGAAGACTGTCCATTTGAGAGGAGAGTCTTTGTAGAGTGCCTGTAGTGGAGGACATGTTCTGGTGAACTGCTACAGTTTCTTGCTGATGAGACCCAAGAATTGAGCCTTGTTTAGACAAAAGCTACTTTGAAAGCGTCACAGTTTGCTGGGTCCATAGTGGCGGAAAAATGTCATGGCCAGAAGATTGTGGGTGAAGACTAAGACCCAACAAGCAGCTCCAGAAATCACAGATAAAAGAATGAGGCATTCCGGACAAGTGAAGCGGTCAGATACACAGGCTGGAAGCAGTTGCAGCAGCACAGTCAGTAATCTCCTGGCGAAAATCTGAGAACGGCAGGAAAACACCGAATTCACACTTACAAAGTCCTGGGGAGAAATCTGAGCACAGCCAACAAATAGGAACCTTGGGGGGGGGGGGAATAGAGTCACAGTCAAACAATCCAAAAACAGCAGGCAAACTTGTAACCCAAGTCAAAAAACAGAGAAGCGCAGCAGACAAAAACCCAAAAGCGGGAACTAGACAAAATGTAAGGGCAGGTATTTTTCTGCATCATGTCCTCCATGCTGTGTGTATGTAGAGTAACTAAAAGTGAATTCAGAGCAGGTGTGCTAGCACAGCACAGACAGAACAGGGAAACATGGAGTGGAACACAAATGCGTGGGTCAAGACTTCGAAGTTCCAGGCTGGATCGTGACAAAGCATAAATTGAAATAGAATCGGGTCCAGTGCCAAGTTGGTACCTGAGTATTTTTAATCACACTGATATTGAGGCTACAAAATCAGTAAGTTGCAGCTGATGTCCTTCTGTCACTGTTTGATATAAAATGACATCCTCAGTGTGATTTAATACCTTCCTAAATATCCCCTCTCTCTTTCTCCCTCATTCTGTGTCTATTATATTTTTCACATAATATTTCTTTCATGCTGCTTTCTATACTTTAGACAGAGCATAAGATGTCCATTGAGGAAGTATGCCGAAAGTACAACACTGACATTGTGCAGGTAGGTGTTATGGATCATTTACGTACCCTTTTCCTCATTCTAGCTGCCTGTTGTGTGCAAGAGCGAGCAAAACCTGTATACATGCAATAGCCAAAATAAAAAGCCATGTGCAGTACCATATGTCTAGTTCACAATTCTTTTCTGCTGTTGATACAACAGCTATATCGTCTCTGTTTTGGTATTATTTCACACAGCCCAGTAGCAGGTTTACATAACTCAGAGGTGTTGAAGAGCAACAGCAGTATGCATTACGTAGGAGGAAAATTACAAAATGTAACAAATTCACAATCTTCAATGAGCTTTCATTTTGTTTAAACATAAGTAATGCTCTTTTACCTGCATTTCCTCCAAAAAATGTGAGCTTTAATCTCATACCATGACATCACCATAAACTAGGGGTAGAGCTTATTTGGTGGACAAGCTCTCAGAACAAATCACTGTGCTTTACTCTCCAACACAAGAGAAAAGAGAAATGCAAAAGGCACTGTTTAGGTCACCAGCTCATGCAGACGTAAATAAAAAACCAGAAAAAAATCTGCCAGGAATGAATTCTTACCCTCCAATTACTCATCCTTACAAGTGACTATAGTCATCTACATGGCTGAAGCGTGTATTTTTATTGAGTGTATACAGTATGGATGGAGAAGTCACAGTAGTTCATTGAATATTGGAATATCAGTCTATTGGAAGCAATGGAATCTTTCAGTTTGTGTCAGTTGTCTTTTGAAACTTAACGATTAATGAGAAAATGTTGATATTCAAGAGAGTGTTATGAAATATTATTAAATAATATTAAAATTATTACTATTAAGATATCATGAATTAAAGCTGTGAGACAGGATGATCATTATTTTGGTGCAGTGTGAGAACATTGATCCATAGTAATCCTGGTCTCACACACTCTCTTGTTTTCTCTCTAGGGTCTAACTAACGCTAAAGCGGCTGAGTATCTGGCCCGGGATGGTCCGAATGCCCTCACTCCTCCACCCACTACCCCAGAGTGGGTTAAGTTTTGCCGCCAGCTCTTTGGGGGCTTCTCCATCCTGCTCTGGATTGGAGCCATCCTCTGCTTCCTGGCTTATGCCATCCAGGCGGCCACAGAAGATGAACCAGCAGGAGACAATGTGAGGATACGCATGCAGATTAGTTGGGATGGGAGACGGAAGCATTTGTGGAGGGTGGAGAGGAATAGAGATGAATAAGTGTGGTGAAGGATAAGGACAAGAACTTGATTATAATAATATTTTAGTGTTGGGGAGGTACTTGCTCTTGATTCCACTGTATTCTCAAGAAAATGAAAAAATGTATAGAAAGATAAGAAAGGGTTGGACTGGTTGAACCATCCCTCAAAATAATTAAATTATATTCTCGTGGATTTAATTATCTTAATTTATATTTGCTTGTTTCTTTCTCAGTTGTACCTAGGCATCGTTCTGTCTGCTGTGGTTATCATTACCGGCTGCTTCTCCTACTTCCAGGAGGCAAAGAGCTCAAAGATCATGGAGTCCTTCAAAAACATGGTGCCCCAGGTATTGATGACAGGCCACTAATATACAGGGAGCTGCAAAAGTAGGTATACAGTAAGGATTATACGCGAACAACAACAGGAAAGTAGAAGTCGTCAGCAGGATGGGGCGCCACCGCACTTCTCACTCAATGTGCGTGAGCTATTTGACAAAGAATTTCCCAACAGGTGGATTGGACGTCGGGGAGCCGTTGACTGGCCACCACATTCGCCGGATCTCACCCCTATGGACTTCTTTTTCTGGGGATGTGTAAAAGATAGGGTTTTCGCACGCAAGCCATGTTCTGTTGATACCATGATTCAGTTCATACGGGAGGCTTGCCAGGAAATTGATGCTGATAAAGACCTTTGTGCCAGAGTGGGCATGGGTATCCACACTCGACTAGTGGAGTGTGTGAATGCTGGGGGCAAGCAGTTTGAACATTTGAGGGATTAATATGTTTATTATTGATGTGCTATTATTGATATGTTTGTATAATCAATAAAATAACGTTTTGTGTGAATATTTTGTTTTTCATTACTGTATACCTACTTTTGCAGCACCCTGTATGTTAATTTTTTTCAATGAAAGCTTAATTCCATTGTCTGTAATTTACAATAATTCTCAAAGTTATTGTACTGTACATATAAATAAAATGGAAGTTTCCATTTTCTCTGTGTGTGTGTGTGTGTGACATAGCAAGCGTTAGTGATCCGTGAGGGTGAGAAGCTGCAGATTAATGCAGAGGAGGTGGTAGCTGGAGATTTGGTGGAGGTGAAAGGAGGAGACAGGATCCCTGCAGACCTAAGGATCATCTCCGCTCATGGGTGCAAGGTAAATAAACACGCACGCACACGGGGTGTTTGATTTAAAATGGAAGTGGGTGTGGTCTCGATCTTGTTATCTGTTATTTTGGCTACACAATCACCTGTACATCTGGATGCAATGCTGCTGATGGGGTCTTTTGTACGATAATTCATTATAATGTCTGTAATTTCCATGAGTATTTTGTACCTCTTATTTATATAATGTAAATGAGCTTGCTTTTCTTTTTAAGTTCTGTGAGCAGGGTTGCCAGGTTTCTCAAAATTATCATACAAAAGATATACAGATATACAAATCAGAAATGCATACCATTGCTCACTTGTTCCACCAAAAGGACAACATTATTGTCTTTTAAAGTTATTTTTGTTTGGTTTTTGAATTGATTTAGGGTGGGAATTTTGCCCTCAAGCTTCAGTACAGCTGGCAAGCTTTAACAAAAACAAAGAAAACACAATAAAAAACTCTGCCTATTTGTGCACATTCCAGATATACTGTACAGCTTGGACTCAAACAACTCATGCACATACCCCTTAAATATGTCCACTTTTTAAATTTATATATTTCAGATTCTTCTATTTCTTATTCTATGTACTGTATATAGGTACTTTTTGTCTTTGCTAAATTCTTCTATCTTAACTGTTCAAGCACCAATCACCAAAGCAAATTGTATGTGAGAACGTACAACTTGATTCTCTTATTGGTATCTGTATTCACATTTGTTTAGGATGCATTATTATTATTATTGTTTTCTCCATGTTTCAGGTTGATAATTCCTCACTGACAGGTGAATCAGAGCCTCAGACCAGGTCCCCTGACTGCACCCATGACAATCCCCTGGAGACCCGCAACATTGCCTTTTTCTCAACGAATTGTGTTGAAGGTACAGTTTGTCCTCACAGCTGTGTCAAGTCAAGTCAAGTCAAGTTTATTTGTATAGCGCTTTTAACAAAAGACATTGTCGCAAAGCAGCTTTACAGAATTTGAACGACTTAAAACATGAGCTAATTTTATCCCTAGTCTATCCCTGTGTCACTGTTCCATTTTCTTTAATCTTTTTATGCAACTCTGCTTAAAGTTGACTTGACTTGCTTCATGCTGTGGTTTTGTTTTCATTCTGCTATGAAATTGATGATGAGAAACTGTTGTCATGACAACAAGCTCCCTGTTCCTCCATTCGCTGTTGTTCAGCAGTTGCTCACATGATGTCATTTTCACTGTCTTTCAAACAAATTGCTACACAATAAATGCATAAATTAAAAAGGGATTTTACACGGAGTATGTGCACTGTCATATTTATAGCCAAGGGGTGAAAAGGAGCTGCTTACAGGCAGTTTCTAGGGACTGATGAAAATAATGTTTTTTTTTTTTTTCATGAATGACAATATGTTGGCAGTTATTTAAAGATCATTGTGATGCATCATTTTGAGTCATGGCACTATTATTTTAGTCAGTGTTCAGGTTGTCCATCTGCCTGTCTGTGTCTGTTCTTATCCTTACTGCAGTATTTCAGGAGCGAGTGGCTGAATTGTGTGTAGGGTTTATATTTATATAGGATTTATATGAGGTTACCAACAGATAAACTGATTTAGATTTTGAAATTGATCCAAAATGGTCAAGGTCACAGCAGGGTCAAGTGTTTTTGAAATAGTTTTTCTTCAATAGCTTCATTTCATGTGTGAAATATATTTTAAGGGTATTTAAGCCAGACAGTTTTGAAGCAAGGTTGGTAGCTACTTGTTGACTAAATATTTTTGAATTATTGTGTAATGATTTCTGGTTGCTCTTAATTGTACTTTTAAAGTCACATGCTACCTCGTGGCAACATGTAGTATGCAGTATTTATATAGCAGTGCAGAATCTTATTAATAATATTCTAATCAGGAAAAAGACTGAAAACTATGGGTTAAAAAGTTGACCGCATTCATTTCAATAACATATGTTCAAATTAATTTTTTAAAAGCTGCCCCTCCCTCACTCATAACCAGAACAATTTTAACATGAACATGGAGTAAAGTGATAACCGCTCTAATGGGTCTCTGTTAGCACTTGGTGTTATACCCAAAATTTGACACCTAGGTGCAAGCAAGACTTCCTTTGTTTCATCTTGTGGGATCCCAATGCACACATCAAGTCTTAATGACTTGGGTTGTACCATTTTCTCTGTTGTTAAGGTCTCTGGTATTTTCCATCAAATGTGTTTTTATTTTAAATGAAGTGACGTAGCGTAGACCAACTAATCAATAATAAAATTCATTGCCATCCAGTGACTCACATTAGGGCTCCAGACTAACTTTTTCTTCTAGTAATATTGCTGCTCCTTACTGAAATATTTAGCTGCACCACATACATCAACATGCAACGCAACACAACACATGTTTTCATGCTACATGTAGCCTTTAGCCTCTGCCATCTTGGTCAGAATTTTTTTTTTCTACTCCCACCTATGATTTGCAAAGTACTTTATACTTCTAGACTTGTCTCTCCAGGACAAAGCATCTTTGATAGCAGAACTGCTGGAATATCCAGTGTGTAAATGCAGCATGTTAAACATAATTTTAAAAAATCACCTAAAGCAAGTTTGAGTGTTCTGTGCTACTTTCTGTTGCGCAGGTACGGCACGTGGCATTGTGGTGTGCACTGGCGATCGAACGGTCATGGGTCGCATTGCCACACTGACCTCCGGCCTTGAAACAGGCAAAACCCCCATTGCAAAGGAGATTGAGCACTTCATCCACATCATCACAGGTGTAGCTGTTTTCCTAGGAGTCACCTTTTTCATCCTGTCCATCATCTTAGGCTACAGCTGGTTGGAGGCCGTCATCTTCCTCATTGGCATCATTGTGGCAAATGTGCCTGAAGGTCTCCTCGCTACTGTCACTGTAAGAGTCTCTTAATTTTTATCTTAATTTTGGTGTCTCAGACATGGTTTTATTGGTGTGTGTGTGTGAGAGAGAGTGAAACATCTTTTCTACCCTCTGTTTTAATGAGCAAGTCTCTGTAGATCTTTTTGATTCTTCCCAACATCTGCTCTGTTTTGGTGTTGGTAAATGTCCTGTTCCTGTTGTCTGTCTTATTGTGACAGTGTGTGTCTGTGACAGCTCTGTGACTCCTTTTTTGTGTCTCTTGTGGCTTTGTGTGCTCTTTTCTTTTCTGTCTTTTTGTACCTCTTCATGACTGTGACCTATTGCTGTGTATTTGTTTTTTTTCTCTTTTTCTCTTGTCCTCATTTTTCAGACTCTCACTTTTGAAGGCCTAGGCTAGTGTGAAAAGTTGAAAAAGTATTGCACTATGGGAGATGTAGTTTGCTTGCACTGGCTGATGGTAGTGATTTACAGTATGAGAGATTTGACACTCTTGCAGTTGTGAGATGTCGGTTGTTGCTTGACTTGGCTGTGTTTGACTCACCTGTGCTTGCTGACCGTGCTACAGATTGAAAATGTTCTTGAGCTGCATCTCTGCTTTGCTGTTCAAGCTTTGCTTTTCATGCGCTTGAATGATCTGCAAGTGCACTGGAATGCACCATGTCAGTAAAATATCTGTAGGCTTTCACTAACAATGATTTTCTTTGTTTTCTCTCTTTCTCACATTTTTCTACTTTCTCTTTAATATCATAAAACTTTTTTTACTGCTTCTCCAACACCTGCAATCTTTACTCTGTCTTTCCCTCTCTCTGGTTTTCACCCTGTTCCTATCTCATCATCCTGGTCTTCTCAATCTGTCCCACTCTGTTTCTTCCTATCGCTCTGTTTAGGTATGTCTGACCCTTACAGCTAAACGCATGGCTCGTAAGAACTGCCTGGTGAAGAATCTTGAAGCTGTTGAGACTTTGGGTTCCACATCCACCATCTGTTCAGATAAGACTGGCACCCTGACACAGAACCGCATGACTGTTGCCCATATGTGGTTCGATAATCAGATCCATGAGGCTGACACTACTGAGGACCAGTCTGGTAAATGAAAGCTATTAGGGAGCAGTTACTGTCCATTCATTAGCATTCATATCATTGGAATAATTTAATTTTAAAACATCTATGAAGACATTTTGTTAGATAATGTTATATAGCTACAGTGGTGCTTGAAATTTTTGTGAACCCTTTAAAATTTTCTATATTTCTGCATAAATATGACCTAAAACATCATATTTTCACACAAGTTCTAAAAGTAGATAAAGAGAACCCAGTTAAACAAACGAGACAAAATATTATACTTGGTCATTTATTTATTGAGGAAAATGATCCAATATTACATATCTGTGAGTGGCAAAAGTA
>JAOBAM010000015.1:30021043-30031149 GCA_025212355.1 Notarius kessleri
CCCGGGAGTTTTTTGACAGGAGGCTAAATGAACTGCGGTCACAGCAGAAAGTAATTCATACTTTTAGCACTGTAAATAACAAGGCGACTGAAGCAACATATCATGTGGCGTTACGCGTAGCTAAAGCAGGTCAGCCCCACAACATCGGTGAAACATTAATCTCACCTGCTGCGAAAGACATGTGTTCAGTGATGATGGGAGACGCTGCTGCTGCCGAGCTGAAGGCCATACCGATGTCTTAAAGCACAGATGTTTAAAACGTGAAAAAAATAGATTTTAAAAAAGCACAGATGTTTAAAATGTGTCAAAGAAAAAAATAAAATTGTGTACAACATTCATTGTTTTAAAATACGAATGGAACATTAAGTGCAGCAACAACAGAAATGGTGTGTGTGGGGGCGCTGTTGTTTATTTGCTCTCTGAGGGGGTGCTGACTCTCCCACACTTTGAAAAGCCCTGCCGTAAAGGAACGTTTTGTTTTTAAGAAGGTGCCACCACAAGTTAGTTTCTGTCACATGCATTTTTAAAGCAGCTCATTTTAGTTATTTATAAAGTAATATCTTTTAGAAATGCTCTTGCCATGATGTAGCCTCAGGTGCGGACGTGGCATAATGGGGCGGGGACTTGACTCATCAAGGATGCCGGTAATTCTGTAACTGTGTGCGTGTGTCCTTTATCTATTTTAAATGTGCAGCTGCAGCTGGCTCTGCAGTGTCTGTGAAGCCAGCGTCTGACTCGAACGCTCCTTCCACTGTGTCGAACATGGCCTCGCTGTCAGACCCGCCCTCAGGCCCCGCCTCTCTCCTAACATCATCCAGTCAGACACCGCTTGCCAGTCTTGGACATGAAGACCCCTCCCCCAGTACAATTGTTCCTCCACAACACAGCAAGTGAGAGAGTATTTCTAGTGTAAAGCATTGACTGACCGTGCAAAGAGCAGAAGGAAACTGATTTATTCTGTCTCTCAGTTCCCTTTCCACGCCACAGAACAGCTTGGCTCCCTCCACAGTGCGGACTTCCAGCACAAGCATACTGGTAAGTTCTGTGGAATTTATTTTTCATCTATGGTATTAAGGTTTTGCGGAGTGTTTTTTTTAAATTTATCTCAGTGTGCTGAAGTTGTAGGGAAATCCGGGGAAAATAACCTTAATTCCCTAAAAATGATATTTGGGAAGCGTATGAATAAATACATACTTGGAACACTAGGGTGCTAAATCCATAGTTTATACCGTAGATGCTCATGGATATTTTGAGCTTAATGCATGCTGTTTGTTTGTATAGTATTGGCAGACGCTTAATATCATGCAGCTACGTGTTAAAAGCTTCAATTAATGTTGACGTCAGAGTAAAGAAAGCTCTCTGTGACTTTACCTGTGGCAGGGTTGTTGGTTCCGTGTGGTCTGAGTATTTCTGTAACTGCTGATCTGAGGTTCTACAGGGTCGCAGGCAAGAACGGCGAAAGGCGGGGTACACCCTGGACAAGTCGCCAGGTCATCACAGGGCTGACACATAGACACAACCATTCACATTCACACTTGCGCTCAATTTAGTCACCAGTTAACCTAACCTGCATGTCTTTGGACTGTGGAGGAAACCCATGGGGAGAACATGCAAACTCCGCACAGAAAGGCTCTCGCCGGCCACGAGGCTCGAACCCGGACCTTCTTGCTGTAAGGCGACAGTACTAACCACTACACCGCCCTCTTTAAAACCACGATGAGCAGAAAAGCATCTGGGAGCATCCAATACATTGAAGGTGGATGGGCTGCAACAGCAGAAGCCCACATTAGGTTCCACTCCTGTCGACCAGAAACGGAAATCTGAGGATACCAGAGGAAATTAGAAAAGAACCAGCAAGGTGTTTCCAATCTTCTGGTGGATTCTGTGGGCGAGTCTGTACCCATGAGAGCCTTCGGTTCCTGTTCTTGGCTGATAGGGGATGAACCTGATGCTTTTGTAGCTCATCCACTACAAGGTTTGGCATGTGGGGTCTGAGATGCTTTCCTGCTCACCGTGGTCGTAAAGAGGTGATTATTTGAGGTACGCTATCCTTCCTGTCGGCTCAGACCAGTCTGATCATTCTCCTCTGATGATGTCTCAACACTTTTTTTTTTTTTTGTTAGAATCCTGTGTAAACTTGAGGCTGTTTGTATGTGAGAATCCCAAGAGAGCCGTAGTTTCAGAAATACTCTGGCACCAACAACCTTGCCAAGTCACGGAGTTCACATATTAACCTGTGTCTGCGTTTTTATACATCGCACTGCCCGTCACTTAGTGTCCTAGTTTATGACCTCAGTGATGATTTGTGTATTATGCCTGGAAAATCATTAGTGCTTCAGAATGTCGGCTTTAACACGGGACTGTTTTTATTTGTGTGCGCGCGTGCGTCTCCCCCCAAATATGTATGTTTTCTTTCCTCATCTTCCTCTCAGCATCAAAATGTGGATGGAGACTCGAGCCTGCACTCGTCTTCCTTCTCCTCGGTGTCTGCGGTGGCCCCCTCTGCCGTTCCTCCTTCCTCCACAGTCTCTTCCTCTTCCTCCTCGGCCCCTGTCTCTCATAGTGCTCCTGTTCCTCCCTCCTCTTCTACAGTCGGTGCTGTTTCTGCTCAGGCCAGTCTGGGGCCAGTCAGTAGTCTCACTATGGGCCTGAATAGTGCAGGTGGAGTTGCCTCTATTGTCCCCCCTGCTGCTGCAGCTGTGTCTTCGTCAGCGGCCTCGGCTTCAGCCGCACCATCATCAGCATCACGCAGCACAGCTGCCTCAGGTAACGTCTGGACAAGAATGCATATCTATAATCTAACTACAAATTCAGTATATTGCCTTGACTTAAAATATTATTACATCTTTTTGTCTTTCATGGTTCTGTCCATGTCACGTCACTACTCTTGATTCTGTATTTTGCGCAGTCGTAAAATAATCTGCCGGGTCAAAATTAGGTCGTAATTTTGCAGTTTACGAAAGCAGAGCTCTCGACAAGTAATCATGATTTCACGAGGATGCACCAGCCATTTGTCCTGTCTTCTGATGGCACATTTAAAGCACCAGAATCAAGTTAACCCCCAGTCTCATTTGTAATGTTTGTGGTGTTCAGGGAAAGCGCCTCCAAACCTGCCTCCTGGAGTGCCTCCTCTCCTGCCCAACCCCTATATCATGGCTCCTGGCCTGCTCCATGCATACCCGGTGAGAATTTTCTACTAAACCGTGCAGAAATGTTTTCTGTGTTTCTTATCTCAGTTTTGTCTGCATTTGTGTGCTGAATGTTTCATGCATGTTCTCCTGTCTGGTCTGTATCTAAGCCCCAGGTGTATGGGTACGACGATCTGCAGATGCTCCAGACTAGGATACCACTGGTAAGTTCAGCAGCAGTTCTGTTTCACCTTTCCTCGTGGTCAGGAGTGATATCCCAATCATACAACCTTGAACTTTGTGACTTCAGAGTTAATTGTGTGGCAGCGCTGACTGTACGTACCATGATGGTGCACATGTGCTGCTATGCAGGTAAGCGTCCACGTGTGACGACGATGGAGTAGGGTGACGAGGCCGTGGGTCGTCGACATGTCTGGAATCAGATGTAGCTCAGCTGGAGTAGTTGATCTTGTAAATGCTCAGTCGAAGCTTGAGGTTCTCCTTGGAGCCAGGCAGCAGACACGTATGGCTGCATCCGGCAGACATTATTACTATCTTCAGAGGTGGTCTAGGATGCATATGACCACATTGTTTTTAGGACATCCCAGACAGCAATGAAGTACCTCCTCCTAATCAACTACATCATCGCGCTCAGGGGCGTAGCACCAAATTTGGGGCCCCAGGAACAACCAGTGTCATGGACCCCCCATTTCCCTTGGGCCCCCCTGTAGGCTGGACCCTGAGAATCTGTCTGACTTGTCCCCCCCTGTTCGACGCCGCTGATCGCACTAGCTGGGGAATACGTAATCGTTACAAGGCTGTCTGGAAATCGTGCTGAACGATAGAACACTCCACCGCTAGGCTAACTAGGAAATGCGATTTACAGGTCTTTTTATAAAACATCGTAGGGTCACGTCGTGATAGTTTTGACGTGCTTAAAAACTGTATCCAGGTGGTCCTGGAAAACACATGAAAAAATGAGAGAAAAGTAAAATGTCCTGGAAAGTTTTGTGTCGTGCTGGAAAATGATTACTGATTAGCCTTTTCAAATGGCAATGCTAAGTTATGTTCGCAATCATGTTGTGGCAACGTGCATGAACACAACACCAGAGCAGTTCACGTCAGCGTATACAGGCTGGATGCATTAAATACGTTAACTGGCCGAAACGTTATATTTCAAATGTATTAATCACCGCTGGCTGGTAACTGTGGTAATCTTAAGTGTGTATAGATTGACATTTCTTTCTGACTTGTTGCAAGCGGTCGAATAAAGTTAAATCGGTTTGACGCTGACCTGCCTGCAAAGGTTCATGATTCAGGTCTAAGAGCAATGGTGTTGGGCATTGTTGAGAGAGTTGGATAATAAGAATAAGCTGGGGGTTAAAACGGTGAATGGGAGCCCATGTGAGTCAAATACTGGCTATCGAGTTTTCCTTTAACTTTTCGAACACTGTCTGCAATGCTGCGCTGTTGATGTAAAACAAACCGGCTAGTGGTTAGCGTGTCCGCCTCTCGATCGGGAGTTCTATTCACGGTCGGGTCATACTTTTATGACAATCATAAAAATGGTACCTACTACCATCTGGCAAGGCACGCTGCAATACAGGTGTGAGTGGGAAGTTAAACTCTCGTGGCTACCAGAGGACACGCCCCCACTGTAACCCTAGCTACGCGAGAGGCCGAGGTGCTGCGGAAACAGAGATCGGCGCCGCCCGATGCGCCACTAGGCGCGGGAAGGACTTTTAATGTAAAACAAGAAAATAGGACCCATAGCATAGGTTGCATGACGTAATATGTTGAACTTTGTAGTGGTAGCTCATACCGGGTGTGATTATAGCATTGTTAAACACTTAATGTTAGTAGCCTATGGTAGCTAGGTTTAAATAATAATCCTGGCAAATCTGACTCTCTAGCTTTGAATCAACATGTATGTTTAGCTATGTAAACTTTTTTTTATTGGTTTGTCAATTGGAAAAAATGTAGACTCGCCAGTTTTTCAGGCTGTTTATTTATTAGTGTTCAGGTCGCAGTGGTTAGAAGAAGCCTTTGTCACGTGCACACTCAAACACGGTGAAATTCATCTGAAGCAGTGAACACATGCACACCCAGAGCAGTGGGCAGCCACACCAGAGCGCCTGGGGAGGGGTTGGGTACCTCAGCCCAAGGCTGCCCCATGTTAACCTAACTGCAGGTCTTTTGAGCTGTGGGGAAAACCAGAGGAACCTCACGCAGACGCCGGGAGAACATGCAAACTCCACACAAAGGGCTCAAACCTAGAACCTTCTTGCTGTGAAGTGACCGCGCTAACCACTACACCACCGTGCTGCCCAATATAACTTATGCTGTAGAAATGACAATACAGTAACGGTATTAAAACAGTAAAAAATAATAATAATCTCTGAGCAAAGAGTTGTAAATAATGCCTGTATATACTGAAATGTTTCTATTATACTTGTCCTGTAATTACAGAAGTGAGAGAATGTCAAGGCAGTGCAAATTTAAGGATCACTGGAAGGAAGGAAGGCTCCCAGTTCAGGGACTGGCTAGGGGAAGTATCAGGAAATATGAAGAGGGCTTCTTGCAGATTTTGTAACAAGACTTTTTTGATGTTGGCAACATGGGCGCCTCAGCACTGCACGAGGGCAAGGCCATGTAAAAATCGCTTCACGGTTTAAAAAAATGACCTTTACTTGCACGTTTCATGAGTAGGACACCTTCAGGAGAGGGCAGCAGCTCTTCACCAAACCAAGAGCTACAAACAGCTTGTACACGTGAACAGGGAAATGGTTCAGGAGGAGCACAAGGCAGTTTAGGGGTCGTTCCAAAAAAAAAAAAAAAGTCAGGGTGTGCTTGAAGCAGAAATTCACTGGGTTATCAAGATAGTCATGTCACATTTACTCATTCAACTCCAGCCATTTTTGATCAGATGTTCAGTGAAATTGCCAAACGGCTTTCGTGTGCTGCAACAAAATGGGCTTGCCTTATGTTGTTTTTGCTTGGGTCCATATTTCAAAGGAAAAACTGGTCAAAGACGTAAGAAAAGTACAGTGCTATGTAGCGTCCCTTGATGAATGCCTCAATAAAGTGACTGAGAAAGGATGGATGATGTGCGGTACTGGAGTGAACGTAAAGGGAAGGTAGATGTGCATCGTTTTGATCGAGTTCATGGGTTACAGAAGCTTTTGGAGAAAAATCAAGAGAACGATCACCACTTGATCCTAAAAAGCTCTGGCAGGTCTCGGTGGATGGCCATATGGTTAACTGGAAGTTCATGAGGATGTTCCAAGAAGACAAGAGTCAGGTGGACCCAGATGCACCAGAGAGAATCAATCTGAGAAGTTGTGGTTTGCACGCTCATGGACTATTTCAAAATGGAGAGAAAGAAACTGGTTGGAAGGTGGGGGATGTACTGAGAGAGCTCTTTGGCGGTTGTTTCATGACTCGCCAGCAAGGCGAGATGACTTCATCGAAGTCACTGAAACAACATCGTCTCTGAAGTTGTGGAGCGGACAATGGAAGTGTGGCCAACAGTGCAGGAGTACGCCAGCAGCCACAAGAAACTTCCAAGAAGTGCCATCATCTGCATCCTACTATACAGGAAGAGGCGCCACTGATGACCCTCTTTTCTGTCTAAGCTCCAGTTTTTTGCATTTGTTGCAAGACCGCTGAAGCCTTTCTTGGAGATATTCCAGACAGCTGCTCCTATGGTGCCTTTTGGAACTGGAGAAGGTTAAAAGCACCTGTGCAGCTGCTGAAACTGCACCTACAAGACAAAATGAGCCACTCAAGCAGCTGGACATGGGATTTGCCAAGCTTTGAAGAAGGCACCAGAAAAGCTTCAGGAACAGCCAGTGAACTGCGCAGGTTTTCAAGAACGTACGTGTCTGCTTCCTTGCTATGACCTGCAGGAAAATCATGGAGAGAAGCCTTCTTATGTACCCAGCAGTGCAGTGCAGCACTTGAGCTCCCTTGACCCTATGATGATGGTAACAGAAGCTGAAGTTGCAATAGCAGTGTTTTTGAGAAACTCCTACAGGTTCTTCTCAATGCCCGATGGCTCCCTGCTTTGGAGTTTGAGACCGTTCTTGCTCAGTATAAAGCATCGTCCATGCAAACCATAAAGAAGAGTTCCAACATTATGGGACCTAATGAAATGTGTCTTCACACTGTCCCATGGACAAGCTGCTATAGAGAGAGGCTACTCTGTCAACACAGAGATGCTTGTAGAAAACCCTGAAGGAGAGGACGCTTGCTGCCGGACACTTGGTCCAGGATGTAATGGCTGGGCATGCTGCAGATGAAGCCCATACAACATTGCAAAGGAGTGAGAATGAGGTATGTACAGTACCTGGAGGATGAGGAAAAAATGGCTAAAGATGACAAAAAAAGGACCTCCATGATGAGAGAGGAAGCGTCAAAGCAGGGCGGAGAGGAACCGGACTTTACATTGCTCTCACAGTGCCCAGGTCAGATGGCATGCTGCGACCTGTGATCGGTCGGGTGGCGAATGATCGCAGGTGTTTTGCATCAAATCCCTCGTTGTTGTCGGACATGTATTGCAAGACGCAGTTGTGTTTTAAATAAAAGCTGCTACTACAGGACGCAACCAGTCAGAAGTAGATGCAGGTTAACAAAATAAATAAATAAATAAATAATAAGGCCTTAAGACTGCTCACAGGTTTTTGTAAACTATTTGCAGGCGCAGCAGCCATCTCTAGAGACTTGTCTTCCCCTGCGTCTAGCTGCTTCAACCTGCAATTGGTCACTCAAGTGTTGCATGCTTGCTATTCGCACCAATTGGAAGCGAATCGCAGCTGAAATGTGAACAGATCGTGATCCACGTGCATCATCCTGCCGCCATTAAAGACACTGCTATTTATCTGCGGCGACGCAAGACCAGTCTTGCGTCTACCTGCAAGTAGTTGAAATCTCGTTGCGGCCTGCTGTCTGACCTGGGCAAAAATCAAATGCTTTTCTCAAAAGTATCGCAGAGAAAAGGGAAGAACTGGCAAAATCTGTGGAAAACCTGCAGGACCGTGTCGAGACCACATTAAACTCAATTGAGGCGTTTTTTTTTTTTGAGTGGCCGCTGACATTTGAATTTTGGCCGACTTGTTTGAGCTTCCTGATTTTATTCTGAGGAAGGCAGGTGCCAGATACTTTTTAGTGCCGACTTTATTTTATACTTGGCCTGACTTATTTTTGTGAGGAAGAGACCGACAGGAAAAGTAAGCGAGAAAAGAAAAAAAACATTTAAGTAAGAATTGACCTAAACATGATTTGTAAATCGGTTATACTAATAATAAATTGTTTGCAGTCTGTCCTTTTGTCATAAGCTTTGAGGTGAATTCGTACAGTAGATATGTTGTCCTAAACTGCACATCTTTTTAAATGAGAACTTCCAGAGAGAGAAGCATTAGCGTATGTTGTCTGTCATAGATCACTGAAAGTCCTGGAAAACCTTTTTTTTTTTTTCCCCAAAATGGGAACTCTGAATTCACCACCCTTGGCGAATACATGCTTCACCCACCATAATTACAGACATGACTAGTGTTGTGTTCATTCTGTGGGATAAGTTTCACTGGGGTGAAATATCGATGTGGGTCCTAATACAGCAAGTTTATAAAATGTCTGTTTTGAGGAGTAGATGCAATTTCTAAGCTGCTTTCTTCCCCTCTGTTTGTAGGATTACTATAGCATTCCATTTGCCACCCCAACGACAGCACTGACGGGCAGAGATGGCAGCTTGACCAGCAACCCTTATTCTGGTGAGACTGTCTCTGTAGTGGCAGTGATTTTTTTTTTTTTTTTTTTAATATAACCCCCAAAACTTTAATGCGTTTGCAGAAACACTAGCGCACACAGTATCGGTACTTTTTGATGCATTTTGAATATCACTCTGTGGCTCATAAGTGACTAAAAACCAAAGCCTCCATAATTTGTGTACGTCTGAAGGATGGGACATTCACTAGCGGTCATGTCAGAACCAAACGTCCTTTTTGTCGGGCTGTAGAATGCTTACCGATTTTCATGCACAGTGACTAAACACACTGTCCTTTTAAAGTCTGCTGTCGTTGTGATTGTGCGTCTCAAATTGAAAATCCTGACCTTGCATTCAAAACCTTCGGTTTGAAGGTGACCCCAGATGTTTTTAAAATATTGATTGTCTAGAATAGTGTAAATTATGTGATTGAGACTATGCCAGGTTGTTTCGTGGGCGTAGATGGACGTGTGGAAGTTGCTGATCATCTACATTCGTGCAGTGTCAGGACAGTTAAAAGACTAAAATAGCACGTACAATTATTAACTTAAATGCGGCTTGTTTTGAAGGCAGCTCCCAAGAACATCAAAATATTAGCACGCAGTCTTCATAATCGGTGACGTTTTCTAATTTATGAAATTGAATAAAACAAGTAGAGGTTGATTTTAGTTTGTGTTGCCATTATGATGTCTGTGGTCAGATAATGGGGGAACGCCAATGGTCTCTTGACCCCAACATTGATTCACCACTAGGCATCGTGTGATGACACATTTATGATTCCAATTGATGAAACAGTCGTGATTATCAGGTTGCGTAATGCTAGTTTTTTCCTAGCTGTAATTGTGGTTAGATAGCAGAAGGTGCAGTAATGTGCAATAAAGGGAATGCACGTGATTCCACCATAGGTAGAAGTAACGTCTCTAACGCAGCGAAAGCGCCCAAAAACAGATGTAAAACACGAGCTGTTGTGTGAACCAACCTGTTCCCCCACCCCTCCCTCTCTAATAAAATTTTCATTTATTTATTTTCAAAAAATATCGTGGGGAAAATTGAATCATGAACCCAATATTTAGAATTGACTTGAATCGTGAATTGGGTGACTTGTTATATGCCTGTTCTCCACATATAAATAGTCTCTTGTGTACAACCCCGATTCCAAAAAAGTTGGGACAAAGTACAAATTGTAAATAAAAACGGAATGCAATAATTTACAAATC
>JAOBAM010000015.1:30731971-30743265 GCA_025212355.1 Notarius kessleri
CGCCGGCCACGGGGCTCGAACCCGGACCTTCTTGCTGTGAGGTGACAGCGCTAACCACTACACCACCGTGCCGCCCCCGATCCTATAGATATAATAATAATTTTTTTAAATGTCATAGTTAACATCATGGGCTTGAAAGCTGATTGGATTTAGCTATGGTAATCGACGGGGAGGGGCTTAGAGAAAAGTCGGTTAAGTGGTTGTTAAGGAATACAGTATGGCTAAAGGAATTTAAAAAAAATATATATTATTAAGTATGACAATATAAGCTCAAGCAATAGTTAAGCACAACACAATAATTAATAGGATTTTTTTTCTCTGATA
Organism: Notarius kessleri; assembly: GCA_025212355.1. Classification (NCBI taxonomy): domain Eukaryota; kingdom Metazoa; phylum Chordata; class Actinopteri; order Siluriformes; family Ariidae; genus Notarius; species Notarius kessleri. The sequence goes on from JAOBAM010000015.1 coordinate 30,732,296, forward strand.
GTTTAACCAGAAACAGACGAATAAAATAGTGATTGAAGAAAGCCCAGGTTCCTGTTCTGGCTGACCAACTTGATCTGTCAGGAGTTTATTTGTCGTCTATGAATCATATACACACACTCAGCTCTGTGCACTGTCAGTAGTTGCCTGGTTTCTGGCCTATACGTTCACCCATCCTTTACGACGGTCAATTTGACTTCACGTGTGTAATAAATGGAAGTTCCAGGTCAGCAGGCCATGTGTGCTATGTCTCTCACTTCCTTAAAACACACACACACACACATATACTCGCAGCGGGATTTGAACATCATTGATTGGCAGGGTTCTGGTAACTGGAAGCAGAAACATGACTCCTAGCAGGCTGATTGGAGACAGGATGTAAGTTTGGGCTGAAGTCGTTTCCATGGGCTGAGTCTGTATGCGTATGTGTGTGATAGAATACAGACCGGTCTTCTGTGTGATGGTGTGTGAGTGCATGACTGAAATAAAAATAAAAAAAAAAACCTTTTTTGTTGACAACTTGATCACTGTCATATTCAATCACATCTCATAACCAAGCCATAAGGGATGTTGCATTTTAATTAGTCATGTTAATGAAGACAGCTGTTAGTGTATCACTTGACTTGATTTCTGAGCCACTGCCAAGAGATTTCAGATCTCCAGTCACTATGGAACTTCAGTCCTACCAACTCTTAGAAAAATCACATACGTTTCACATGGCTGTATTTTTCACGTGATTACACGAGCAATATGTGACTACATGTGTTAAACGTGAATAAGCGAATAATGTTATGCTCTGAAATTGCACATGCGAGTATAATCATAAATTAAACCGCGTATCATAGATGTGAAAAAGTGAAACACATGACCTGCATGTCAAATGTGTGAAACATACCATGGGAAGTGTCTAAAAGGTGTAAATGTTACGTGTGAACTTTTCTCCAAGAGTCTGCTACTTCTACTCTTAGCCTCGAAAGCCTCAAAGAATCATTTGTGGTATGTGGTTACACAGTAAACATCATTTCTGACATCCATCACATCCCCACATTAGTCTAGTCTTTCTGTGGTCTTTTTAAAGCAAATCAATTCTCCTAGACGGTTCTGCAAAACATTTGCATGACACACACACAACGCAGACAAACATCATCCGTCATTCTCATTTATTTCACTTTATTAATCCAAATTTCTCACCCCGAAGCGCTGTGTGAATCCTAAACAATGAACTGCACTCTTAGTTCATCTCCTAGCTGTCTAGATTGTTTTCCAAATGTAGTGCATTTGAATCTTTGCTTTCTTTCATTCGTTCCTGCCTTGCAAGAGCACGTCCTACCAATATGGAAAGGCAGTTAGGCATTAGCCTATGCATTGTTCAGCAGCTGATGACACCGGGTTTTAATATAAATGAGTGATACCATGTTTTCATAGCTGTAATAGATCTTGGCCACTTACAGGAGATAGGCCTACCGCAGATAGGACGTTAACCCTGTCACTCTGTGAGCAAATTATTAAACGGCACTGACGAAAGATGTGGAGCAAGGAAAAATCTACACCATTCCTCCTCCTAATGTCTCCTATCTATCTCGACGTATGAATGTTCCCGCTGAGGCTTATACATTATGGCTCACGTCGGAGGTGGGTATGTGGTCCATGCTGTTGTTATCCAATTATGGTTCATCAGTAGATGATATTTGTCTTTCAAAGGGTTTGTAATCATAGTAATAACGACACACCAGGAACACCTACGCTATCTTTTAAATGAACACTAATGGAAAAAAAAATTGTTGCTCATTGTACTCATTATACTTACTTATTGTATTTCTGTATGTTGCTCTGGATAACTGTTTCTGCCAAATGCTGTAAATGTAAATATAAACATAGTAAATATTCACACACACACACAAAAAAAAAAAAACCCATAGAAAATCCATAATAATGTATTGAATTGAACTGCTTTACACAAATCTCTGTCCATTACGCCAGAAAGTGTACGATGAGGTACAACTAGCCCACTCTTGGTTTCGTTCTGGTCTGGTGTGTCACATGATTCATGTGTCCAGCTAAGCGAGGTGGGGTGTGCAGCTGAAGGCGAGCTGATGTATGTGTTTGGCATTATTATGGTAATGGTGTCAGATAGCATGTAATGAATTCATTATTCCGCCTTATTACACACTCATCTGCATACAAACACACTCAAGTGCACTCGAGGGACGTACAGTACATGGACACCGTGCTAGCGGCGTGTAAGTGGATGTGGGCGAAGGAAGTGGGGGTGCAGACACAAGCATGTGGGAGTGACCGCAGTACGCAGGGTACGTTGATGGTAAATGTCAATGAAATTACAAAGCCTGTGTGGTGATGGTGATTTTTTTTTCCCCCTCCGCAGATTATCTTGCTCTGAAATTGCTTTCAAATTGCTTGAAATCGACTTTATCCGTATAACCATGAAAATTAAAGTCTCATAAAACAGATACAGAAATCACATTCATTCGAATCGGACTGAGTCAAAGTATCGGCATCCTTGTTTTCTATGCTCCTCTGTCTGTTTCCTTTGTGAATAAAATCGGGGTGCATATTTCAGTGATGAATATCTCAGCAATGCTGACCAAGAAATACAGGAAGGACTTCGAGTTGCAATTGCAGGGGCAAATATGCAGGCCCATATGGACTGCCGCTCATTCAGAAACACAACACTGTCTTGTTCTATGGACCCCTGAGGACTTATTAAGTCACACTGTAAAGCTAGACGCTCATTTCTGGAATAATGTGAAAGGCTGTACTGCCAGTAGACACCTTGTATAACCCAGAGACAAGGATCTGCTCAGAATGCCAAACAGCTCAGGTGAATTCATCGGTGAACATTAAGCCTACACTTGCCTGTGGTAAAACAAATGACAGTGATAATGATGATGACAATGAGAATGATGAAGCTTGATGGATTGGTGTAAAAGGTGCACATTCAGATGAGACGAAAGCATGGCATTACACAGGAGGTAGGAGAGTAGTTAACTCACAATCCACTCCCCGGTGCCCTCTTTCTCCCTTTCACACAGTACACACACACACACACACACACACACACACACACACGTTTGTCTTATTATCTTTGTGAGGTCCTCCCAGTGACACAATTAATAGACTGTATCTTTACTTTTCGTTGTGGTAGTACCCTAAAGCATACACCTTTCATACATTTAGTATGTCTTATTTACCTAAGGGTGCACAGAGTGTACCCTTAAAGCTTTAAAAGGTAATTATGGCCCAATTTTGTACCTTATATGTTTTAAAAGGCAGTCCATATCCATGTTAAATTATGAAAAGTACATGTTAAAGTGACAAAAGTTAAAGGGTAAGACCTCAGGGACAAGGAAACGTATAGGGGTGAGTTTCTCAAAAGCCTCTTAACGCTAAGAGCATCTTAACTAGGAGAGAGAGTGTTCATTGTGCTGCTCGCTCTACCATTTAACATGTTTGTGCTACGATGCTTTTGGGAAAACTTGGCACAGGTTAGTTGCAGTGTTTAGAGAGTTTAGAGCAGGGAAATAATTTGAAGTTTCAGTAGGATACATATTTATGGTTCAATGCAATATCACAATGTTTGGTACATCATGTTGTTTGCTTATAACTTCCCACTTTCAAACAGGATTACGCTGTGTGCCATATCCCAATGCAGCAATGTTTTATTCGGGAAACTACTAAAATATTTTATAAAATCAACTTGCTCAAAATATTGCCCTAAAAAGTAGGGAAAACTGCGTTAAAAATCTTGTTGCATATACACTATATGGACAAAAGTTTATGGACACCTGACCATCACATCCATACGCGCAATAACCTCGACTCTTCTGGGAAGTCTTTCCACGAGATTTTTTTTTACGAGATGTGCATTAATGCGATCAGGCACTGATGTTGAGCGAGGAAGCCTGGGGTGCAGTCAGTGTTCCAGTTCATCCCAAAGGTGTTCAGTGGCGTTGAGGTCTGTGCATTGTGCATCTGTGTAGGCCACTCAAGTTCTTCCACACCAACATTGGCAAACCATAAACTTTGTGCACAGGATCATTGTGATGCTGGAACAGGTTTGGGCCTCTTAGTTCCAGTGAAGGGAAACTGCAATGCTACAGCATGCAGAGATATTCTACTATACAATTGTGCAATCACAACATTGTGGCAATGGTTTAGAAAAGGGTGTGATGGCCATGCGTCCAGAAACTTTCGTCTATACGTTGCATGTAGTGTACTTTATCTTGTGAGGTTGTCATGTTAAAGACTATTTGAGATGTTCTCGTGTATACAGTGTGTATAGAGAGAGCGCAGGCTGCAGACCTTCTGCACAGTCGTAGTGAGCTCCAAACACAGCTGGATGATCCTGTTCTTGATGGAAGTGAAGTCACTGATGCCTGTCAGAGGCGTCCTGACAGAGGAGAGAACAGAAAGGTTTAATCAATACCAAAGAGGAGCGTTCCTGCTTCAGCAGTGCACTGTCGATGTGTGTGTGTGATGGAATAATATTTATAACAGAATATCTGGATTATGTTAAACACAGCTAAGGAGGCTTGGCCTCTGTACTCGTCAACCTCAGTGATAGATGTGTGACCTCTGCATCCACAGACATGGCCTCTAAGCCTATAAATCTAATTAGAGAGGCTTGCCCAGTGCCACTATAAAGGAGACGTGACCTCTACATTTATCATTTGTGTCAGTCACAGTTAAGTCAGTGTGGCCATTGCATCTGTCAACAGCAATACAAGAGAATCAGCTCAGAATTCAGCTCTTCATTCTTCTTTGTTACCTTTTCAACATTTTCTTTCTCGTGACAAAATTATCTGCACCATAAGAACTACAAGTGAATCTTATGCATGCACACACCAGACTGTGCATGCCTAAATATCAGAATATTTATTCTATCCACATTCACTGGATTTGAGCAATCACACACTCTGATTGGCTACTCTATTACTAGGATATCAGTTCATATACCGTGAGTAGAGAAAAACAAAATGGCGGAGCTGAACTGAAGAAGCCTTTCGGATGAGAGGTGAAACGTCTTCAAGAATCTTCAAGCAAGTCCAGTTGCTCTCTTCTACCACCTACAGGCAATACCTACCCTTCCTCTCTCATTTCCATCACCTTCTTTTTCACTCAGTCTTCTCATCTTGTATCTTTTTCTATCATACTTCAGATGATTCAACTGCTGTCAGGTTTGTTGACATAACCAAAGAACCACCATGTCGTGAAAAGTTTGCCTCAGGGGTATGGCTTATTTTGCCTTGCCATGGCTATGTAATACTGCAGCCGTGAAAACCGTACACACTGCCACCATTGCGATAAGGCCATACGTCGCTGCTGCCATTGGTTTTACCGGCATCTTCCATCGTTACCATCGTTTCATTTGCATATTTACTCTGCCTAAATTTATGTGATGGATCGGTTAGGGTTAGGGTTAGTAAAGATTTTGTAAATATTCTGTAAAGATTCCATCAATGGTTGTGATGGAGTAAAAATATTGTAAAGATGTCGAGTAAAGATTACTTTGAGTTACTTTTAGTCAAGTCAGTTTGTTTGTATAGCGCTTTAAACTGTGACTTTTAATATATACACCTTTGCAAAATGATAGAGATATTTGTTTGACTTGTTCTTGAAACTGGTACAGGCAGTCCTGATTGCTACTTGTTTTGGTTTAGTTAAATCCTTGAGATTTATCTTCTCTTGCACATTCTGCTCTCTGCTTAATGAAGGTTATGTTGACCAGTAATGCCTTTCTTCTTTTCCTAAGATGATGATCCTGACGGGTGATGTAATGGTACATAATGTCTCTCTTTTTTCATACAGTAGTGTAGCCTAAACCAGTGATGTAATGCTTCATCACCTATTTATACTTAGATAACTTAGCTTCATCAATCACATCATCATCATCCAAATACATACCTACAACACACTCCTGAATGTGGATATGTTTATCCGACAATAAACTGAGAAACATCTCTGAGCAGCTGTGTCAGTGACTGTTTGCTCCTGGATCAATCCGTGAGCCAGAATCTCTTAGCTGGCAGAGGTCTACATTCCTAAATCATGCTTTGTCAATTCAACCTCCTTTGCTACAGACAGGTCAAAACCTAACACAAAAATACTGAGACCAAAATCCAGACCCTTGTGACCTCAATGGTGGGTACGGAACATCCCATCATGAACAGAACATTGGAAACACAGCTCTCTTTTCCTGAGGAACCTTAACAGAGAATCCTAGATTTTTATCTGAAAGCAAGAAGAATAATGGGCAACATGTAGATCTCTAGGGTTGTGTCCTAGAAATGTTAAAAATGTAAATGTAGTCTACTGAATATGATTAATTTTACTTTTTATGCCTCCACCACGAGGAGTGGTTGAATGTTTATAGGATTGAGATGGAATTATCATGGTAACCAGGAGATGAAATGAATAGATTATGCAATTCATCTAAACAGGGTCAAGGTCGCAGCAAGGTCAAATACCTGAACTAGTTTTTCTTCAAACTTCCTGGCTTCCTTCCTGTCTGAAATACAGTATATAGTTTAATCATCCCTTAAGGCGCACACTCATTTTTTAAAAGGAAGATGGTCACAAAAATACTAAAAATACTGTATATATTCACAAAAAAGTTGGCTAAGAGATTTCCCATTAATAATTTGTCAGCCAGCTTGGTGTTTTGTTGAGGTGAGAAATTATCTGACGAAAGGAAAAGAAAAAGTATCAAGCTGTGAATTATTTGTGAGTCTAAAGATATAACCTGGCTTAAAAAAAAACAAAACATTTGAACGCTTTTGGTTTGTGCTGTTGCATTACCCAGAAAATGAAATTATGTCTATTCTATTATGTGTTGAAATAATTCTAAACATTGCTTCTTTTGCCATAACAGCAGTGATGATATCTATGATCACTCATAGGTCTGCATCCATCTTTTCACTGCATCTCAGCATGTATATGAGAAAAAGGAGAGCAGGTGTCACAAAATTAGTTGCTACACCACATTGTTACAAAGTTCAGTGTTGATGTGCATATCCTTACTGAGTTTGTAAGACAGTACAACTTGTTATATTACATTAAAGAGCTGTTATGCACATTTAAGAGAAATAAAATGCTGGCTGCAATACAGTGCACTAAAGCTGAGATCAGTGCCTCCATCACAAACACAGGTGGATTTATTGTCGCAAACTCTTCTCAACTCTTCCCAGCATAGTTAGAAAGCTGCATGGATATTGTGCATCTACAAGATATATTCAGTCACTGAAAAATCCATTATGCCATGCTACGAGGACAGGCCTTTAGTATAGGCCCAGAAGGCACATGATCATCACCTGCTTCTGTCCAAAACAAGAACTATACACATGACAGGTTACTTTTAGGCACTGTTGTCTGTTGTCAAAATATTCCTACAAACCTGGGTTTCATAAACAGCACCAGTTAAATGAGGTTACACAGAATACAGCATAGTCTGTACTGATGCTACTGCACCAGTTCAGAATAATAAAATGTTTTAGTTTCAGAAATGGGCATGATGTAATAAGGAGTTCAGTCAGTTCCCCTCCTCATCGACAGAGATCAGAATCTCTAGAGCTCTAGCACAACCTCTGCCACTCTGACCTACTTCTGGGTCACTTCACACACCTGGTTCTCCTTGATATAAACTGTTCATGGACATGCATTCAATATGAAGCCTTGTGTCTTGTGCAAGTTCTGAGCCATGATCCTTGCTATTGTCATTATTGTGTATGACTTCATCTGCTTGTTCAGCCTTGCCTTTTGGATTAGCCATTGTCCCCTGATTACGGTGTTTACTGGTATTTTGACCTTGGCTGTTTATCGACAATTATTTAGACTGTGGACATATCATGTTTGCACGGATGGTTATTAAAACCTTCTCAAGTCAATTCAAGTGGGTTTTTATTGTCATTACTCTATATACTTTATTTTGGAATGAAACATTGTTTCTCCAGGACCATGGTGTTGATATAACAGTCTGCAAGACCCCATTAAGTGTTTGAGATGAGTGCAGGACAAAAAAATACACAGGACAATATATACATATGACAAACACACAGAATATGAGCTGTGAACTGTAAACTATTGAATAGTATAGCAGCAATATTGTCAGCAAAATGATTTCCATCAATAAAAAGTATCTGATGGAGCTTTGTAAAGTGCAGGTGTGTAGTGTTTTTGAGTCATACTGGGTTACATGTTTGACTAGCCCAGGTGAGCATATTAAGCCAGCAGAGTGTTGAGTAATATGACTGCCTCAGAGAAGAAACTGTTGCGGAGTCTGCTGGTGATGGTGGTGATGGCAAAGATGTTCCTGTGCCTTCTGCCAGGTGGCAGGAGTCTGTGAGATAGGTGAGAGCAGTCATCCACAATGCTGGTAGCTTTGTGGATGCAGCAGTTGCTGTACTGTAAGCAACAATGATGAAGAGACTCTGATGATCTCCAGATACTGTGCATTTCCCACACCACACAGCTATTCAGGATGCTTTCTATTATCCCTCTGTAGAACATGGTGAGAATAAGAGGGCAGAGTGTGGCTCTCAGAAAATGGAGGCGCTACTGGGCTTTCTTGGCTAGGCAGGTGGTGTTGAAATCTAGAAGAGGTCCGTTGTCCTGTGCAGACCAAGAAACTTGGAGCATTTGACTCTCTCTACAGTTGTTCCATTGATGTGCAGTGATGAGTGGTCTACTTGGGCCCTCCTGAAGTTGACAATCATCTTTTTAGTCTTATCAACATTAAGCGATAGACTGTTGTCTCTAAAGGATTCTGTAAGCTTGTTCACCTCCTTCCTGTATGCTGATTCATCACTGTTATTAATGAACTCTGCAGCATGAGTCAGCAAGGTAAACAGCCCTGGGGTGTGGCGGTGTTCAATGTGATGATGCTGGATTTGGTGTTGCCGATCCTGACAGACTGGAGTCTCCTGGTCAAAAAGTCAAATCCAGTTGCAGAGGGTGGTCAAACCCAGCAGTCTCAGCTTTCTGATACATTATTGTGTGGATGATTCTGTTGAACACTAAACTGAAATTTATGAACAGCATTCTTACATAATTGTATTTTTTATTCAGGTGAGTTAGAGAATGGTGGATGGATTCTTCCAGATATGGTACCCTCTGTTGAGTGGTTAGGATGGTAGGCATAATGAAATGGGAGGGATGATGGTGTTCATCTTGAAGCACAGAGGGATGACTCTTTGGGTCAAGAAAATGTTGGCAATATCTGTAAGGGCATTCCATGAGGACCGGGCCAGGTATGTTGTCAGGACCAGCAGCTTTCCATTGATTAAATCTGGACAGAGTTTTCATAATATCCTTTCCCACTGGCACATTGTCCTGTGCTTCAAACCATGCATAGAAATCTTTGGGGGTGAATTTTAAATGGTCATTTGTCACATGTAAATTAGAGCACATTCTTTTGTTGCATTTAACCCACCTGGGGATGTTAGTACGCATACCCAGAGCAGCTGTGCTGCAGTGCCCAGGGTTAGGTGCCTTGCTCAAAGGCACTTCAGCCATAGGTATAGAGTGAGGATGGAGAAGAAGCTGTAGAATGTTCCTTCACTCCTTCCACCAACACAGTTTCCTGCTGGTCCAGGTAATTGAACCAGCAACATTTTGGTCCTAAAGGTGCTTCTCTACCCTTTATGCCATGGCTTCTCCCAGTGCTGTCACCATCAAAGGAAAGTGGTGTAGCTGCTCATGGATCCTCATATTCTGTCTCAGTCACCATTGTTCCAGAAGACTTTGCCTCTACCCATGGATCCAGTAGAGGTTAGGGAGATTCAGACTGCAGTAGCTTCCCAGAGTCCACTACTGGGAACCCATGCCCAACAGCTCTACCACACTGTGTCCACAATGGAGGAGTATACTTAACCAGATAAAGTAAGTTTGTTGTTTCTACTGTGGAGAGAAACAACAAACTTACCTACACATTAGTGTAGTGAAGGTAATCACCACAGTTCTTCTTCTTCTTCTTCCCATAGTCAACAAGGGCCATGGGGCACCACTGATTACATTTTTAACAGTCCAACATTGGTGTCTAGGGCATTTTAAACTCAGCAGAGTCCATCCCTCTCTAAGGATCACCACAGTTGCTCTATTTATTGAGACAAATAAATGCTTATTGCTTGGATGTCTCAAATAGTACTCACAATATTTTCCTACCTTCATTAATTCAGGAACAGCAGAGAACCTTCTTGATGAGGAAGTACTCGTACCTAATCTTCTAGAAATTCCTCAATCCACTTAAAGACTCCTCTTAGCATCCATGGTAACTTTCACATCACCACCATCCCTCTCAACATGTGTACAGGTCTGATCCATACAAAATCATTCAGTAGAATGTAGAATAACATAATGTCCTCTTAATGTTCTGTGCTTAGTTATCCCTGGCTATCTGCCCATAATCCATAATTTTCTGGAATAATGGAGAATTGATAACTTGGAGTACTCAGGACTCAATCATGTCTTTCCACTCATATTGAGAACCCTCAAGCTAAGAAGGATGTTCCTATAGCCTAGTCCTATCTTGATATAGCCACAGTTTTTAATATTCCCAAAGCCTCAGAGTTACCCCTTAATTACCCTTGGAACTGTGCTATCAAATATTTGCCTGGTACATCCCTTTCTTCATCATGAAAATGGTACCTACTGCTATCTGGCAAGGCATACTGCAATACAAATGTGAGTAGGGAGTCAAACTCTTGTGGTTACCAGATGACCAGCCCCCCACTGTAACTCCAGCCATGTAAAAGGTGAGAGGCCGAGGGCTTTAGGAACGGAGATCAGTGCTGCCCAATGTGTCTCAAAAGACTGGTTTGTACTGGGGTGGGAGACTGCCTGGAAAGACCAGGTCCTGGCATGGGAGGGACTTTGACTTGACTTGATATCCCTTTCTTATCGTAGAATTTGTCCTCTACCATTAAATAAAACCAAGACCATGGTGGAGTATATTCTGTATG